>CM060958.1:107562626-107860126 GCA_030765055.1 Mantis religiosa | reverse complement strand
CTGACCTAGCCTCGCTGGATTTCTTCTTGTTGGGGTAGTATCTAAAAAATACAGCGTAAAGTCTGTTCAGTTAAAAGGGTGTGCAGTTCGGCCGCCTCTTTTGACGAACCCTTATAATCGTTTTACAACTGCGGCCCTCCTTGTCCCAGTCCTTTCTGCAAGGTTGCCATCTTTCTCGATACGTCATGGGTATCGTACGAGGTTTCGTCGAAATATATTATCTCTTGTCCATTACTGCGAAACTTCCTTAGTTTTGACACACACACACACACACACACACACACACACACACACACACACACACACACACACACACACACACAAACACACACACACACACACACACACATATCGCCAAGCTACAATTCTACTGGATTCCATAATAACCCTTAACTTCTTCGAAGTGCGGTATTTGAAACACAGCTCCTTTAGGAGACCGCGCAAAGTGCAGTGCCCATACGGAAAATCACAAATTTCTTGCAAATGTGCAACCAATTCATCTTCCTGTTGCACTCTTCCTGTTGCATACAACTATAAATTTCTCGACGAATTAAATCGCATTGGAAATTGTGCACTTTAGAGAAACTTTTCCTTTAGTTTTCATACTTGATCGGCGTCTTTAGTATTCCTTTCGTCACAACTCTTCTTACTGTATTGCTGTGAATAACCTGAATTTATCAGGTTCATTGCATGACTCTTTACCAAGATTATTTTACAGCAAATATTTATATGTGTTCAAAACAAGCGCTTGAATTTGCTTAGAAACAGTTACCGTTATAACTTTTTTCGTTTTGAAGTTTCTCCACTACATAACTCGGCCCAGCAACACTTTCCAATTCATTAACACAATTGTCTTCACTTTGATTATGTTCACTTGACTGAAAGTTATCTACTACTTCATTTGCATTTACTACTACATTTCCCTCCCACGGTCTCCACATCGTGACACACAACGAATTTCTGCACGTAATGAAACAGATCTACTGGAAGTTGGAACTTTGGCAACTGAGACTCCACGTGGAGTAAACATGCGACTGTCATTCCCAGAAAATCAGGGTTGCTATTGGTCCTCAACGACAGTGTTCCATTTCTGAAGTGTGGAGATAGATTTATGATGGTCATTAGTGGGCAGTAGGGACCTTTTCCTTTGTGAGGTAATTCTTTACAAGAATAGGCCACGGACAATTGATGTTCTCAAGGAATCCATTCGAACCGAAATAAGAAACATTGGCGAGGATACTTTCCGCAAAACTTTATATAATATGGTGAGACGAGTAGAAACATGTACAGATGCTGGTGGAGGACACTTCCAACATTTTTTTCTGAGATATAAATAGTGTAATGTTATCTCCCAATTGTGTATTATATTCTCCCAAAGTTGCACGTATTTTCTATTATTGGTTCAAAAGTTATGGCCTATTGAAATGGTTCAGGTTTATATGGATCATTGTTGTCTTTTCATATAAGTAAAGGTTAATTATGTAATGTTGCCTTAACATAAAATTTGAGAGTCATTACTCACCGAATTGTACAATTATATATTTTAACTCCAACATTAAGACAGGCGAATGATTCGTCTACCCTTTCCTTGATGAAAGTATCAAAATGCCCTGTTTTAGAGATAACCACTGGTGGTAGGCGTGATCGCAACGCTGGGGGAAAGCAGGCTACGCAGGCAAGGCTGTGTGTAACGGTGTTCAATCGGACAACAAAGGGCACAGTGAGAGAACACGTGTCTAAGGCACGTGTCTCGCTGGCTTTCTTGTGCATTATGAAACACCCACTACGCTCTCTGCACAACGTGTTCTTAAGCAACGCTCCCCTTTTACAAAGACACTCCATTATTTATTATCTCTGGAGAGTAACAGATTGTCAAATCTGATTTCAGGTATGCGAGTATTAAAAAAAAAGGATGTGTGCTCTCAAGTGATTTTTTTCAAATGACTTATACAAACCATTCTTAAAAACGCTGTTTTTCTGTCCAAGTAATGCTAATGCCGATAATTGTTTTTAAAACTGGTTTTATATCCTTGTTGTCACAAGGGAAATAGGTGTTCGATATGTGGGGTTTTAAAATCCCGTTCTGTTTGAATAGCCAAGAAATAAAAATAAGAATAACAAGTTAGTATTCGCGAAAAGTATTTGAAAACAAGGAACATACAAGAAATGGCTAACTATATAAAACGAATTGACACAAACTGTGTGCTTTAATAAGGCTTAGATGTCCGCCTCTGTGCAGTAGATAGTAGCGTGTCTGTCTTATGTTTAAGTGGTCTGCTAAAAAGAGACCGAGATTGAAACGCAAAAAGGTGCTCTTTCACCAGGATAATGCATTATCAGCAATAGCGAAAGTGCATGAGTTGAGCTTTGAATTGCTTCCTCATCCACCTTATTCACCAGACTTAGCCCCAAGTGAATTCTTTCTGTTCCCAAACTTGAAAATTTGGCTTGGTGGTAGGAAATGTACATCAATGAAGAAGTGATGGTCACCGTCAACGAATATTTTGCAGATTTTCACGGAACCTATTTTTCCGATGGGATGAAAAAGCTGGAACATAACAAGACCAATTGTATATCCTTCTATGAGACTGTCGAGAAATAAGGTGAGACACTTGCGGAAAAAAATACGAGGCTGTTCAATAAAGAATGATCATAAGTTTTTACGGTCATACTTTGTCGCACTAAAATTCAATCTTATTATATTCTGTTAGCTTAATTCGAAACAAACACGCCGTAGCAGTTTCATTGTTGGTACTCCTGGTTCCTGCCTGTGAGAACCAGGCAAGTCCAGACATGCTCAGTATCGCCTACCGCTGCAATGGAGGTAACACGCGAGGAACAATATGCCGCGTGTAAATTCTGCTTTCGTCCCAACAGATCTTCAGTTGAGGCCTATACAATGTTACAGAAGGCCTATGGAGAGTCTGTTCTTCCCTACAGCACAGCTCGAAGGTGGTTTAAAATGTTTAAAGACGGGAGACAATGAATTTCAAAGCTCCAGTTACTGCTCTTACGGAAGAAAGCATCAACACTGCTGCTGCCATTGTGAGCGAGGATCAACGAATTACCTTAAGATCACTTTCTGAAATACTGAACATTTCATTGGGTGCCACCCACACATTGGTGACAGAAACATTACACATGAGACGTGTTTATCCGCGGTGGGTTCCAAGACTGTTGATTCCCGAACAAAAGAACATTCACATGCAAGTCTGCATGTAGTTAAAGTTGATGTTAGAGGAAGATCCGGATTTTCTTTCAAACGTAATCACTGCTGATGAAACTTGGCTACATCGTTTTGATCATGAGAACAAACAGCGCAGCTCAGTGTGGAAATTTTCTTCATCACCAACCCCCAAAAAGCAGAAGTGGTTGCTTCTGCTGGGAAAGTTATGGTCATCTCATTCTTTGATATTCATGAAATAGGTTATCAGCATGTTGTACCTGCACACATATCAGTAACTGGAAAATACTACTGGGATGTCCTGAAAATATTGCAAGTCCATATCAGGCGCAAAAGACCACATTTCCGTGAAGCAGGCTGGATGCTGCACCGCGATAATGCACGGCCGCATATGGCCAAAGTTGTTGCTGAATAACTTGCAAAATCAACGTTAAGTGCCCTCCCTATAGTCCGAATTTAGCCGCATGTGACTTTTTTCTGATCCCTAACTTGAGAAAATGGTTTTTTGGGAGGCATTAGCCATCATCAGAAGCAGTGGTGAAGGCTGCGAAGGCGATTTTGAAGAATCTCTCAAAAAATGGTTTCCAGCATGTCTTTGAAGACTGGCAGAAACGCTGGGACAAGTGCATCGCATTCAGGGGAGACTATTCTGAGAAGGACCATCAAAATAATGGGGATGAATAGAGGTATGTTGTCATAAAAAATTGTGATCATTCTTTATTGAACATCCCTCGTATATATATATATATATATATATATATTCTAGTTTTTTTAACTAGACTTATGAAACTACCCTCGTAATTAGGAATTATTGGCTGCAAGAATCATTAAATTACTCGTAAGCAATACTACATGAATGGAATTAGCTAATTCCAAACGTAGGTATATACATTCCACACCTTATATTCACTGTCTTGTTAGTTTGTAACTAGAAATGGAGATGTGAAGATGTTTCCGGTTAAATTCATTTCTTCCTGCGCAATTTCTGTATAGGGAAGTGCCACAGTTAACAAAACACAGGGCGTAGCTACAAATACCTCGCTCGACTCTCGTGGCATAATTCAATCATTGCCCACACACACAGGAATTGACGTCAGTTTCAACCTTCAAATGATTTTATACAGGTAATAATTATAATGAAAAGAATGTGTAGTCTTAGAGATAAAACATGGGCGAGGAGCTTCATTGTTGTCCTTTTAAACATAAAATAAATGAAACAGAACAACAAAAGGCGAACAACTTTGTTTTCTACTGTTGGCAAATTTTATATCATAATAGCGAGGGTCCAATTATGTGCACTAGCACACCAGTGGTAACGTGGTGGGGGAATTACACTGACAGTTATGTAGATGGTGATAGTGACGACAGTGATTATGTTGCTGGCGATGCTGATGATAGAATAAAGGAGTTAGTAGTGGCAAAGATACCATGGAAAGGCCATCCGTCATTGTTTTACTGTGATATCTGGGAGGGAGGGATGACGGGAGCGACTATAAGGGCGACCAGCACCGAATAATGACGGGCGGAAGCATGTACGAGGTCCCTAACATTTCCAGTTCAAACACATCCGACTACGCCCACTCACAGGGACCTCACGTTTTAAATCGTATACGTACGTGTAAAGATCACAAAATTGAAAATATCTGTAAGGGATTAGGAACCTGTATGGGGTGGTTAATCTGTATGGAGCTAAGAGAAATTATTTTATACCTTTTAGTCATTTTTAAAACACATTCTACCTATAGGGCAGGGGAGCCGAATATCGGATATCCTTTTTCAAGTGGCTTAAGTAATATTTTATTTTACTATTATTGCCAAGAAACCGTATTAATACATATTAGGAACACTATAGCAGGATAACAAAGAAGAAAGGTTTGTTTGTTTATTTGAATTATTTCTTTAAAAAAGTTATATATACTCTAAGAGATGCACATATGCTGAAATATTTTTAGGGTGCCCAGTATCGGATAGTAACAATAATAATTTAAAGAACCTTATATTATTCAGTGCAACCTCCATTCGTTCTTTCGACGCTAAAACAAAGTTCATGAGTCCGTCTTCTAGGAAATTTGGTACTGTTCCGTACATTTGTCTAAGCGATAGGGATGGTTACAGTAAATACATTCGTCATCCACAATGTCTCCCTCATCCGTTGAGACCAGGGGAACAGAAGCGTCCTCAAAGATGGGCTTCACCTTCTTTTGTTTTCTCTAGTTGGAGAATTTAATGCCATATCGGCACGTTGGCCATAGTAGCTCAACGGTAGAGCGGCTGGACGGTAACCAGAAGATTCGTAGTTCAAATCCCGGCTATGGCATTGAATTTTTCAGTCTGACTCTACGTTTCCACAATTTAGCCTACGCACGGCCAGCGTGAAAGAACAATTAATTTCCAAGAATCAGATATGTTTATTCTTTATTTCATATTTCTGTTATTGTTGGCTATACCTATAATTTTTACAGCTCTCTCACACATTCAGTGGGTATATACGATCTCTTGCGATAAACGTCACTTTCGGGGTGACCTCTACAGTCGTACCCTTGCATCAACAATGGATCAGTGGCGAAGCGTCCAATGAGCCCTGGAAGCACTGCTTCCCCAAGAATTTCAGGAGAAATTGAAGAAAAACAAGGAAATTCATGCCAAACAATATTTTATTTGCTCTGGATATATTTCCAAAATTTATTCGAAAATATTCGCGGTACTGTGGACAACTTGTCAGCTGTTTAGTTTCGAGTGACCAGTTGCGCGACTTCATTCAATACTGAATATTTCTGTATTTACGCATTCGTAATCTTGAATACTATGCTTCGTAGGTATCCGGAAGCAATCTCGACTCTTAGATAGTAAGGAAGCACAGACAGATTTTGTCACGCGAAGTCTCTGTAGCGTGTGAAGAAATTTCTTTTGGGTTTTTGTTTTATGTGTTGGTTTTAAATACAACTGTAAGTATATTTCAATATGTAGCGGGATTTTTATGGTGAAGATGTGGGACGGGATGTTTCTCACCTGCACCCGTCCCTCACTGGCACTCAGATTGTTTAAAATCTTCTGTGTAGCTTCAGTAGTCACATGAGAAATCTTTTCTCAGTGGTATCACAAGCGAAAGAATTCTTTAGTCAAATAAACAGAGAAATAAATGAATTCAATTTTAATTAATAAAAATCAAAACTTGTAGTTTAATTTAAATTACACTTTGCCGTACAAAACTCTACACAAGAATGATGTTTCATCGATCCAATTTTCAGAAAGTCTATGTTAGATATAATGTTCCACAACCCAGCATACGTTTGTTCTCTTCAACGTTACACAATCGAAAGATCCTTCTTTCCTAGTTGTTTTACCAAGATTATTCATTTTCCATCTTCTCGTTGCCATTACTACCAATCAAACTTCATTTTTACTGGTCAACATCACACATTACATAATCTCATTTTTAAAACTACCAATTATAAAAAATTAACATTATTGCATTTAAATGTAACGTCATCTCATGACCTTCTAAATTTTAACAATTTCTTTTCTTGCTTATTCTAATATGTTCATATTGATTCTTAAACCACATATTGAAACATATTTAAATATTTTTCAACTCTAGGGGCCTAAACCAAAACAACCATTACAAATAGCATTAGCAATAGATAAAAAAAAGTTAACTACTGGCGCGACAGCCCTAAGAGGGACAACGCCTACCAACCCGGCTGCCGGCCTCACGCCCACTTACGCACGGCAGCGGTGGGTGATCATCCAACCGATACTGGGAGGAGATGTGGTCAGCATCTTGGTATCCCCCAGCCGGAATTTTGGTTTTCGTGACCAGGGCCGCTTACCTAGCGTACGCTCCTCAGTTTCCTCGCGATGCTGAGTAGGCACCGGTCCTACACCCGGGATTTAAAATCCGCACCCCATGGGTGGGATCGAACCCGGGCTCCTTTCCCTGGGCAGGGACCAAGGCATGCTGCCTTAGCCCGCCACGCCACGGCGCAGGACGATCTAGGATTTACAGAGAACAAATTCACGCCGAAGCAGCACCAGAGGAAACTGCCGAGGACCATAAGTCAGAAAGTTCAGTAACGGTAATCCAACCCGCAGACGCTACCGCTAGATACGGGGGCAGGATTGTCTTTCTAAGCAGGACCGTGGCGAGATCCGAGGGGTTACATCTTGTTTAACAATAGGTCCTTTCACTGGGCAGGGACCAGGGCATGCTGTCTTACCCCGCTACACCACGGCGGAGAATGCATTAGCAATAGTATATTACGTAAATTGGCATATGTAGTGTGGGTCAGCTGTAGGGAAAATTGGAATGTCTGAGTGGAGAGGGGAAGCAGAAATGTCTGCTTGTGGTATGAGTAGTCTTGTAATGCAAGAAGTGACTGCATGTGACTGTGCAATAGAAAGAGTATTGTAGAGTAGCCTTTGTTCTTTGAGTCATTCTCTCCTATTTTAATGAAAATTATTATTTGGAGCTTCCCTTGCTTTAAAAGTCACGGCTCGCCATTGCTATGGACAGCCTAAATGAGCGCTGTTTACTTTTCCATTCACCAGAGATTCTAGAATTGAAGAGCCATTGGTTTAATGTGTGACTCCGTTTTCACCGACTAGAACCAAATTTGGAAACAATAATACTCACTCACCAACTTACTGGATTTACTTTCTTGCCTATTTGCTTGTTGTCCAGGCTTCAGTTATATTTAAAGTTTTAATTCTAGCTGATCAGGAAGTTAGTTTGAAATCGATGGTAAAGTTCACCGAGTGTTAATAATTAAAGAGTGCTCACTGAGGCTAGTTAATAAGAACGTGGTAGTAAGATCTACTTTGCTTGAATAGGAAGAAAGCTTTGGCACAAAGGAACGATAACCCAGTTATTGCAAACCTTCAGGCTATGGCTGCTGGCGAAATAGGATTTTATTTCAACAAAAAAAACGAACGTTGCTGCTACAATTATTTAGGAATGTTACTTTCCTCCACACAAAGCACAAGGACGAGGAGGCCAGTGAGCCTTGTGAAGGTCTCAGTGAAGGTATTTCCAATTTTACACAAATAATTGCTCTTCGCTTATGCAACTCTATCGGTGCGAGTGTAATAACTCAGTTGCATGTGCTGATGTCCTTGAGGCGGATTGTAAAGCGTCCCTAGAGAGGCACTGTGTGTAAATAATACGTTGACTAGGTGTGTGACAGTTATTTTCGGGTAACGGTTGTAACTGTCGCAATAACAGGGCTTCAACGGTTACCAGTATACAACAATTAAGTTGTTTAGTTTCATGGTTATCACGTTCGCAGTTACATTACGTTAAATGATACCAGTAAACATAACCTATCTGATGAGTGAGTGTAGTTGTTTGGGGAGGTCGCTGGTGTAGCATGACTCGGTTTAGAGAGATCAGAGAAGGCGGGAATATGGTACAGTCTGACCAAAACATCTGCACAGCGTACATAACACGATGTATACTCACTCACTCACTCCCTCACTCCCCCACGCCCTCCCTCCCTTACCCACCCCCTCACCCACTCACCCAACCACCCACCCACTCACACACTCACCACTCACTCTCTCACCCACTCACTCACCCACTCACCCACTCACTCACCCACCCACTCCCTCCATCCCTCCCTCTCTCTCCCACTCCTTCCCTCCCTTACCCACCCCCTCACCCGCCCACCCACTCACTCACCACTTACTCACTCACTCACCCACCCATCCACCCACCCACCCACTCACTCACTCATTCATTCATTCATTCATTCATTTACTTATTTATTTATTTACTTTTTATTTATTTATTCAATCATTCAATTATTTATTCACTCATTTACTTTTGTAGATCATGGTAGAAAATCTATTATTTCTATAAGGGAGAGCTATTTGCTTATGCTTTAATAATACAGGATGTTTCATAAAGACGTTTACAAACTTCGGATATGGGTTCCGCACACCAAAACAAGGAAAAAAGTCTATATGGACCTATGTCCCATAATCCTTTGTTTTCTCGTTAGGAGGTGTTCAACACAGTGGTACACTTATAGTACAAAAAACTCATAAGAAATACTCGAAATGTCTTCCTCTTGCTTCTATGTATGCCTTTACTCGTCGAATCATGGAATGTCGCAGCCTTTTAAAAACTTTGGGAGGGTGGCGAAAGGTTTAGCCAGTTTCCATGACACGTCGATGAAGCATTTCTGATTTCGGGATGGCAGCTACATAAACCAATGATTTAAGATGCTAAAAATTCACAGGACTGAGGTCAGAAGAACGTGCAGCCCATGAAACTGGTCCTCCTCTGCCTATCCATCGCTGGTGGTACATACTATTAAGTGCATCTCGAACAACGGGACTAAAATGTGCTGAAGTCCCATCATGCATAAACCACATGTTTTTCTCTTATTTGCTGGGGCACATCTTCGTAAAGTAGGTCAGAAAGAATGTGCTGGATAAAGTCTCTGTGGACAGCAACAGTAAAATGTATGGACCCACTGTCCAGCAACGCACAGAAGGTCCCTGAAAGGAATGCGCTCCTTTATACAGTGAGACAAGGACAGCGAATGTTTGTGACAGGGAACGCATGCTACACAAGGAGCAGAACCGTTAAAAAACTTGTATCCTATCACTCTGTACACTAAAACCGAAAAGATTCATTCACAAAAGGAGAAGTCGTCAGAATGTTTCTGAATGGTCTGTAACTGTACTGACATGGGGTGTCGTAAACCTATCCCGGGAGGTTTTGGGAACCTTCTGCAATCCCCCTGCGTCTCAGGCCTCGGAGACTTCCTCTCCTGTGGAGGATAGTACCAGACAGTCACCTACAATGCCAGCCCACACATTCAGACTTAAACTGTTGCTGATGTCTAGTCTGAAATACAGCATGAGGATTACGATCTGCTCATACGTGTATGTTGTAGAAATTAATTGCATCTCTCCCAAAAGTTGCCTCGTCTGTAAACAAAACTGACGAGACTAACAATGGATTGACTGTTTTGTGCTACAAACCATCGACAAAAGTTATCCCGTGGTGGAGAATCCGCAGGCGAAGGCCCTGCACACTTTGAATATGATATGGATACAGGAGCTGCTGGTTACGTACCCTCCGTGCTGTCACGTGTGATGTACCACATGCCACAGTCAATTGTCTTATACTGATAACTGGATCATCTTCTACACATTTTAACATCTGTTCTTTGCGTTCCGGCCTACGAACGCAGGTGCAACGGTTCCTGCCTCAGCAAGGCGACGATAAACAGCGACAGAGATTGGATGACTCGGTTGTCTTGTTCTGAAAACTCCGTCTAATAGAGCCATGTTGCCTCGCGTCCAATACCATTCACGCAAACATACATAAAAATCATGTCTGCCTGTTCACGAAATGAATATCCAGCCATGGGGAACGACATACGTGCAGTTAACTCACTAAATGTACACAACTGAAACGTTGAAGACAGACTGATAACAAATGACAAACGTAAACAAGTCTCCATGGCAACACTTCGCCATCTACCGTGTGTTGTACGATAAGTCAAAGTCCTCTATGAGTGAAGGCCATTGAGCTCACACTTTCATTGTGACAGGAATAACGCGAAAACCAAGGAGTATGGGACATATGTTCATATAAACTATTTTCCTTCTTTCTGTGTGAGGAACCCATACCTGAAGTTTCTTAAGTATTTCTGAAACATCCTATATACATGGTAAGTTCCAAAGCTTAGAGTATTCATCTTTAAGGATAAGGGAAACCCCCAGAGGAAGACTGTGTCTAGATTACTCACCCTGACCGAAATCGAACTCGGGATCTCTTGAACATGATGCAGACACGCTGCTGCCAACGCTACAGAGTCGGGTATAGTACATTTTGAATTAGGTGTACTCCTTCACTATTTCTGGAGCAGTGGATTCATTTTTTACGACGTTTATATTACATTAAAATTATATGGCACAGGTTCCCGTGTTTATTTTGTCATAAGCTTTGCATCCTTAGTTTTACCTGGTAAACCACGAAATCCCATGGGCTAGGGGGACCAAGATCAAACCCAAATACGAGTCCGGTTCTCTCAGCTGTGCAGATTTGCCCCACGCAAGGAGAACCACAGAATGAATAGCCCCGAGCAAGTTTCCCACGCCTGAAGCATTTGACCATACCGCTTTCCCCAAGTATGGGAACCTACAGATAAGAGTGCCTGCCAAATCTCGAGATGTGTCCATAAACAAAGGCAGGAGTTCGATGAAAACAATCACGCTACTCTTAGTTAAATGAAGTTTTCAGTTACGTGACCTCCCATTGAAAGTAATGTAGCACGTTCGCCGAAAGTCACATCGAAGTGTGATTACTTCTCAAACATACTGTGCGTGAGCTAATGGCCGTTTCTTCCCATGCTAACGGATATAACCACAGCCTTAATTAACCTCAGAGCATCATGGTAAATATCGTTTCCTTCTATTTTAGAATCATTTAGGACAAAGTTTGTTCCACATATTCCATTGGTTTAGATTTATACACAACTAGCTCTTGATTTGACAATTTATCCCTTTTAGATTAATCATTAAAAGGTTTACTATTTTTAATTAAACTATAATAAAATAGGAAAATTATTTTAATTTTATTTTCTGGAATATAGACCAAGGCCGGCTGGATGTATGTGACAAACATGGTTGGCTAATACCTAATATGAGAGAATCGATGTTGGCTTGTCGTTTTAATAGTTGGTATAGTTTGGATAACAATTGATTCATGAAGATTCATACTTATAATGAAAAATAATGTTTAATACAACTTTTATTATTAATTATAGTTACAGACTTACATTTCATTACTAAATGTTAAAACTACAATAAATATTATACTTGAAATGTAAGCCTGGTGATTGTATTTTATTCATATAGTAGTTAAGGAGCAATTTTATCCATCCGTTACTTTAAGGACACTTGGTAGTGTCAGAGTAGTAATTTCCATATAAAATTTCAATGCAATATATGTTAGGGTTACTTGAAAGTTTTGCAGTCTATCATAATGGAACCTTTACCATTTATATATCAGTCTCTTCTAATTCAGAAAGATAATCAAATCATAAATAAAGTTAATAATTTTTGCTCTATTGATATTCCAATAAACACAAAATTTTCAAAGATTTTCATGCAGTTTCTTCCTAAATGGTTAAAGTAACACATTTAAAAATTGCAATCACTTTACAAACATTTTATTAAACATAGCTGGTGAATCATTAAGACATTTAATCAATAATAGTAAGTTAAAAAATAAATATTAAGGTACTCTTCTTTGTTTTTTAATTTTTTTATATATGAAAAGATTTTTTAGGAATTTCATGAAGGTGTAACGTATGAAGCTTTCACCAATGTTTAGAACAGTATATTCTGCACATGCACAAAAAATTCAAAGTTCTATCTATTATGGTTTTATAGAAAACTGTATCCAAAATTTAAAAAAAAGCAAGTTACGCTAAATGGCAAATAAGATAATGTTGTGTTTTTATGTAACATACCCAAAATTCAAAACATTCCTGGTCCATATTCCTCACCCCAGTTGTCTCAGCATAATCTCTCCTCCTCTTTTCACCTCTGATCCTAATTGTTGCTTCCTTAGACACTTCCTGCACCTGTTTTTCTGCTTCTTTTACTCTTGATGCATCAATGTTTTCAAAGACACAGTCAAAATTAAAACCTGGTTCCAGTTCAATTTTGCTTTGAGTAGCACCATCATTAAAACATATCACAGCACCCATCACAGCAAATGTAATAGTTTTACTGCCAACATATACAGATTTTGGAACTCTTTCCCAGATTAGGTGATTGAAGCTCTTGTTTGGGTTTTGCGTACGACCATGTCCCCTTTCATATTATTTCTCTTTCCTCTAAGTCTTCTGCCTATTCTTTTTGGTACGTGTCCAACACACTCTAGCTTTTTCACTTGCACCTCTTCCATATACATTGGCTTCGTGCACGCTTAGAAAACCTTTGGAGTCCCCATCCCCTAAATAATTCTGCTTGTTATAAACAGAAGAGAAAATGCAGAGTAAAATGGGGACATGATAGCCTGGCCGCCATATTTAAAACTCCATTTAAATACACTTAATTACCACAAACACACAAAACCTTATAATGGGCATGTTCTCCAAACTATGTAGATATATATTAAGCAAAAAGCCAAAAATCCATATTCTCATCCAAAATCACTAGCAACTGTCCTTATCAGGCTAATTTCTATTATAATATACCTTGCAAGTAAGTGTTGCATATATAAATAAATAAAAACATCGAGAAAACACTGTGAAAAAGCACTGTTGAAATATCATAGTTTCTAATGATACATTTTTGTGAAAGCTGCTGAAGTCATTTGGGGCTACCAAGTGGCAATTCATAGAGAAAATCTCAGTTGAGAGGAAATAATAACAGTTTAATAAGTTTAGTAACGAACATGCGTGAAAAATAAGATAACATCAGAAGGACAAAACAAAAGAAAGACAAAAATTAATGTACAAGGAAGTTATATTCAGTCTAGTTTGATGCTATTATCGCAGTTCAATTAATAGAGTTCAAAACTGTGTTAATTTTTTAACCAAGCAATTGCAGGGGTTTTAAATTTGCGAAACTATGAGCACAATTGGCGAAGCTGTCGTAATTGTTTATTTAAGTTATTTTTCAGAGAGGTTATCAACGAATAAATAAATGAACCCGTTAGTTTTGTTATTTTGAAGGGCGCGCAATCGTAAGTAATTATTTTTATGTGTCGAATGGAGTGGAATCTCAAAAGAGATAGAGGATGTTCCTTGTATTATTACTCCCTGAATTTCAGACACTAATATACATTAAATAATTGCATTGTTTATATACACAGTTCCTGAATCATAGTTTCCTTGGATCAACAGCTTGAACATATTCTAACAAGGGAACTATCACTATATTCATACCTGTACGCGCTTGAGAATTTGATTACATCATCTCTGCTCTAAGTAGGGCCTGTGTGCCAAAAATCGGATGCGGAATAAAGTTGGAAGTACCCGGAAATAAGTGCAGAATACGTAGAAACATATAGACATAATAAAACAACATTGTACGGGAGGGATTATTTACCCCTGATGGGCAGCGGTCTATACATGACATACGTCAGGAGCGCCGTACCCTAAACACGGAACAGAGCTGACGAGGGATGTCCAGCAGCTACTTGTAAGTGGTAGCATGCGATACTTTCCAGGCTTTAGTTTTGGACGTTGTGGTTCTAACCCGCAGCAGATTTTTGGTACACATGGTTTGTATACATCAGGCAATATATCATCAAATTTTCAGGTGCGTAGCGGCGTGAGTACAGTGATAGTTTCTTTGTCAGAACTTTATATACTGAAATACAAAATAATATTGAAGTACAATATCAATATAGTACTTTTAATCAATGGAGATTGATGCAATTCCTCCGCATTGCCACAGACTCCCCTTGGTACATCCCCAATCTAGTTATACGACGTGACCTACGTATCCCCACAATAACACACTACATACATACCCTTTTACGTTCCTTTTATAAAAACCTCTCCCACAACTTCAACTCGTTCATCCGCCGTCAAGGTGACTACGACATCGATCCTGGAGTGCGCTACGAAAGCCCCAGGCTGCCTCTAGGCACATAAAATAACACATCAGATGGCTTACATATAACTCCAACCTCATCTTCTGCCGCATATTATCCTTCCTTACAGAACAATCCACTGCCAGTAGAGGGCCTATCTGATCTAGCTTGAGACCGAAGGCCTGACATTCAGATCTCACTGGGCAACAAAAAATTTTTTTGAATATTTCGACCACTTCATGAGTCAATTCCCACTAATTTTGGGTTGAGAAAAACAAATATGACAATGAAAAATGTTTATTAGTTCTAGTTTCTATGATATACACAAGGTGGAAGTATTACATATAGACGGATTGAAAGAACAGGATACATTTTAATTAGATACATGCTAACAACAGTGAAAGTGCATTTGATGTTTTTAACTGGTAATTACATGCTAAGAATTCTAAATTGCTGCAAAAATACTTCGCAGATAGTCGTGTCTGAAGAGAATCATGTGGTGGCTTATTGACTTCGTCGTCTTTTAGCTTGCCTCTTGTGATGGATTTCCGCAGAATCGCAATACAAAGACCAACAGTAATCATCAAGCATTACTTCATTCCGACGGTCCTGATATCTTTGTTCCATAACAGAAATGTGCTGATCGAATCTCTCCCCATGTTGATCACTAACAGCTCCACAACTAGGAGGGAAAAAGTCTAGGTGGGCGTGGAGAAAATGGAACTTAAGGGACATGTTGCATCCAAGGTTACGGTATTTTGACAGGAGCACTATCACCAAATGCTTGTAGTGGTCATCTCGTTTGTTGCCTAAAAATCTATGAACAAAACCCTTGAAGGCTTCCCAAACTTCCTTTTCTTTCCCCTCCAAAATTTTGTCAAATGCAGGACCAATTTATGGTCCGACAAAAATGGCTTCCTTAACTTTTGCAACACTTGATTTCCAAAATTTCTCTCTGATTATGTTTTATTATTTGACAGATGTGCCAACTCCCCCCTCCAAAAAAAATCACCCAAACTTAAAATCTTCAGTCTAAAAAATGAAATGTCACTGTATCTTCAAAACAAGAGCTATTCTATCGTTTTTGTGGTGGGTTTTGAATTCAACAGATGGAAATACATGTAAATTCACTATTTTTAATCCCGAAACATTTTCGTTGTTGCCCAGTGTATTGATGTCCAGTCGTGTGTTTGTGTGTGGAGAGTTTGCAAGTTTTATCTTGGGCTCTCAGATGGCGTTGTGTCGAAGACGTCAACTGTACTTTTCATATCTGTTACGCAGTTTTACTTCAAATTGTACGATAGAAGGCCGTGATATGTAGTTTCCGCAATTGTTTTTTTCCAGGTTAGCCAAAGGCTAAAGTAAAACACTGCATACGTCATTCTTCAACTGTTTACAGGAGATTGTCGACGTTGGATCTGCTTCAGGCATTTAGCACGTAAACGTACGGTCTGAGTTGGTAAAACACAAAAGTAAACCGTAGCAAAGGTAAAGGGATTCAGTGAAATGAATAATGGAATATAGAAAACGTTGATTTAGCTGATAATTTGGCAAAGCTTGAGTTTCTTCACTCTACCGTCCCTATCACTACCGAGAGGAATTGCTCAGGCGGTTTTATCTGTGGCCCGCATTAGGGAACTTCGGCTTCAAATCCCGTGAGCGACTTACTGACCCATGGGTCTTTTTTCGGGGGGTTTCCCGGGTTGCCAGGCGAATGCAGGGTAGGTTAATTACCTTCCCCGAATCTGCTGCTCCTCCATTTCACCTCCATTATCATTTCAGATCATCTTTTATCTAGTGGGGTCTTTCAGGGTAGAAGTGTCGGCGGGAGAATCGGCGCTGCATGGCAGGATGATATGCTCATGTTGATGTGACTCGAAAGTCGTGGTGAAGATAACATATCCAGGGTAAATGCCCGAAAAGCATTTGCGAGTTCAGGAGCAGAGAGGTAGCAGCCCCACGACTGAACTAGCTGTTCGGAACGTTCGTACCGCCACCAGAGAGAAATTCTTACATACTGAACAGCCTCCAAATATTAGCCGGATTGATAAAAAACCTAAAATGTTATAAGACAATGGCTGTTCCAGTTTTACTATATGGCTCGGAGACATGGACACTTGACAAGAAAGTTTGGAGCCAAATACAAGCGGCGGAAATAAAGTAAGTCCGAGCAGTAAAAGGATGCACCAGACAAGATCGTATTAGAAACGAAGACATAAGGAAAGAATTAGATATATTCTCATTGCAAGAAAAAATACAAACAAATAGAGAAAAATGGAAAAGCCATTTACAAAGAATGGATAGCCCTCGCATAATTTTTTGCATGCGGACCGTTAGAGAAAGCGTCTCTGATGTTAGGTCCGAAACTGGAAATTCTGAATACTGATCGACGTGGGGATAGCTACCAGCCAATAGAAAATTGATATTTGTTCATGTGATTTTGCAAATTCCAAGAAATATCTATAGTGAGAGTAATTCAAATGATGGAGGAAGGTAGGTTTCTCTAGTAAGATATTCGGATATATTGGTCCTGAGTGAGACGGACGCGTATTATTCGGCGCCGCCTAACAAATACACTTCCGCACCATGCACAGAGACGAAGTGCAATATCTAACAATCGCTCCAGTGAGAGTTAGCGCAAATAGTAACATATAGGGAAGACGATAAATATATCCAGTTCGACTACGAAGTGCTGCTGCCCCTGTGCTTCACATCACAATATTGACAGTGACGCTAAACACAACAACCACACGGACGACGACTTTACGATGCCGAGGAAAGGGGTATCAGGACAACAATAAAATTCTGTCCACCAGATTCAAGGTGTTTTCATTTAACCCACAACCAGTCAGGACGCACCCACCCCTGAAATACAGATGAGAGTTCTCATGCGGGATCTAAAAGTCACCTCGAACCGATTACAATCTCCCTCTCCTTAACCTCCGCACGCCACCGATCCTTAATTGTGAGACGTTGAGCACAAGGGAGAGCTCGAAGTGGTTCGCTACTGGCCAGACCGCCTCAAAACAGATCTGGAATCAATCGCCTTCAGAAACGTTACATATGTTAAGGAAAGGGAACACTAGTTTTTCTCCTGTCTACTCTCTTAGCAGTAGTGCTGCGTGATTTAATCGAATAACTCAAACGATTAATCGATTAATTTTGATTTTAGATTAAATATTAAATACTTTAATCGAATAATTGAGTCGATTAAAATTAATCGATTACAATAAATATTAATCAAAACTCTTTTAGCCAAATTCAGCCCTCTTTGCTTTGATGTATTGCTTCCAACCTAAACAGCCTTTCCAACGTATCAAGCTTTCACTAGACACGTAATGTTCTTTGAAATTTGAGATAATATAACTCTTGATAGCTAAAAGAAATAACTCTGAACCCTGAGAGAGTCTAAATAACATTTCTGTTATGTATCTCTTAGAATATTTCAAAACTAAATACAGATGCTGACAGAGAGGTTTCTTTCCTTAGAACTTGTGTGTGACAACATATCCTATACAACTGATTATCGCTTGCTAGTATAAACTGAGCTCTACAACCTTGAACTGAACACTTCGCTTACGCAGCCATGGCAACAATAACTGATCCCTCTTCTCAGTAACTTTGCTGTAAACTGCGGTAAGCTAGTTTCTTGTTTCGTGGCAGTGAGTGAAAGTTTTGTGTTAAAAGAGTTAAAATAAGGAAAAACGTTTTGTGCTGAGTGGAATTAAAATTATGGCATACGAAAATTGGTGATGCAAACTGGGTGTACAGCTAAATGAATCTGGTAATGTGTCTGACAGAAAACAAAAAGTATTTTGTAATATTTGTGGGAAATCATTTGGTTATAGTGCTAGTGCTAGTAGTTTGAATTATCATTTGAAACACACCCATCCCTTTCAAAGTGCTAACGAATCATCTTCAACTGTTCCTCAGGCATCACAGTCCACTTTAAATAATTTCATAGCCAAACCGATGTCTTCCTTCAAGGAAGCTGAATTAACAAATAAAATTGTAAAATGGATAGTAAATGATAGCCGACCTATCAATATTGTTTCGGATGAAGGGCTAAAAGAAGTTTTAAGAGAAGCCGTTGGAAACAGTTCGTATAATCTTCCATCAAAAGATGTAAGTAGGCGAATTGACAAGTAATACGATATTGAAAGAACTAAACTATTGGATACATTAAAGTATGCTGAGTGTGTTAGCTTAACAGGGGATTTCTGGACTTCAGTAGCGAATCAAAGTTACTTAGGAGTCCACAAGTCTTTGGGTGAACTGGATGACGACTTCGGAAATTCTCACACTCTGTTCAGTTGCCAATTATTATTTCATCCACAGCAAAGAAATTACTTTGTGTACCACCTATATCAATTCCCTGTGAAGGTGTGTTTAGTGATGCAGGAAATATTGTCACCAAACTAAGCGCAGCACTTAATTCAAAGCATGTGAATGCACTTATATGTTTAAAGCCATGATGAAACAACAGTGACTAGGTGAGTCTTCATGTAAACTATTATTTGCATGTCAGTCTCACAAATCTTAGTAGATATTGAGATAATAAGTCCCTAAATAATTACTTACAAAAATATCGTAGATCCAATTCAATAGATGTATAAAGCATGTGCACCTGATGCAAACACAAATTTCGAATCTAAATATTTAAAAGTTTCATAAACAATTAAATTGCAGATATTAAAGCACTTTATACAATCCTTATACCTAACTTTCAAACAGACAATATGTCGATTAATCGATAGATTAATCGATTAAAATCTTTTATCTATCTACAGCATTACTTAGCAGGAAATGTGAAATGAAATGTGTAGTGTTTAACGCCCGCTTTTACTACATACGGCACCGCAGGCGGTGACACTGATGATACATGAGATGAAGATGGAGCACCGGTGGAATGAGATGGCGGGGGAAACCGGAGATCCCGGAGAAAACCTTCCCCAGCGCCGTGTTGTCCACTACAAATCTCACTTTCCGGTCGCCTGGGATCGAACCCGGGCCGCCTTGGTGAGAGCCAAGCGGTCTAACCACTGAGCCACGGCGCGGTCCTTTACTTAGCAGAAAGTAACAGGTCTCCGCATTGGTCATACAATGTTAACCCACCCATACCACCTTAGCAATAGTTATGTGCTACTCCCATTAGTCCTGGACCCGTAGGAACAAGGACCCGGGACTCATTCTACCCGGGAGCGAAGGACACTCCGGGGCTCTTTCCATAGGGCAATACCTTGAGTCTAAAAAGCCCCCCCCCCCCCACCAATCGACTACAACGTCAAGACGGGTGGAATTGGATACGCCACTTACGCGGGTCAACCACGCGGGAGGACTACCAAAAACCTCGGTGGAGCCGCCTGCTGAACTAGCACTCCTTCTACTAGCTCTGCAGGTTAGTACCCGGGACCTGTGAGGCAACCCTCTACGCCTTCCGGGCGGCCGTAGCCTGGCCGGAGGTACCCAATTCCCCGTAGGTGTCGGGAACACACTGCCCCCTCGAGTCCAACCCAATCCGAACAACTCACATTCAGGGAGGTGCTCGAATGTTCGGTCCGAGGTTCCCCTAGTAACGTCAGAGGTACCACGAATTCTAAGGGTCTGCAGTGGCCGCACCTCGGCAGCTGAAGGGGACGGATCCCCTCCCCTACGGGAACCTCCTTAGCAACACCCGCCTCACAGTAAACCATCTCCTCACAGAATGCAAGGAATACGCTTCATCACATCACTGGAGACTTATCCACCATTCCCAACGCGCCATCCAACTTCAAACACGTACTGCTATTCCTTGTATACAAAAATCTAATTCTAAAGATACCAATTTAGAATACTTATACCTAAGTTATTATACAACAAATTGACTGTCTAAATACTATTGTTCTACTGATTGTTACTCAGAACTTTATACTTATGATTTATAGATATTGAATGCCTCTGTCATATTGATTTCTTACTTATTCTTTCTTGTTTTTGTTTAAATAATTGTAACCAATTTATTGTATACACTGTATTATACAAAACAGTCGTGATGTCACCTAGTTGTTAAAGCGACTCTAAATAAATAAATTAAAAAAATATAGCTACGTACTAGTCGGCAGTAAAAATGGCAGTGAGCTTCTACTGTCTCAGCTTAGTGTATCACTTACGAGCAGTGCTATCTCGCATCCACTTTAACATTAGAAGTTCATTTGGCAATGCTTAGATTTGACTTTCGAAATAAAAGATCATTTCCCTATATTTGTTACTGCTTATGCTTAGGTCATAACCACAACTGGTACATCAACACTGTCTGAATCTGAATACTCTTCATTTTTATTTTCAGTAACACTGCATGATGCAATAGTGACTTTGTGGGTTCATAGAATTAAAAGTCCGAGTTGCCGAAATTAAAAATCTCCTTTATTTTCGTAGAGATACTCTTATAGATTACAGCAGCATTATGTTACATACACCATCAGTCTACCAAGGTCGATCACAATAACAAACAGTGACAGAAGATTACATCCTTAGCTCTGTTACAATAACACTTCTAGCTGTCTCTCGTTTCACAACACTGTTTCACAGAACTTGCAACTCACTCTGTTTACAACTGTCCGACTGGCGTGTCACAATCGCTTAAATATCTCCTGATACTTTCTAGATTGTTCTAATATAAACCAGAAACCGAATTATGTCTATCAGTCCAGAAGTAACTAGAAATTTCCATTTATCTCAGTTTGTTTGTTGTGGCAGACTTTTATCTGCATGTTATCTTTGTCGGCTCTTGGTTTTCACACTGCCCTCCTATCAGTTCCTTTTGTGTAAACAAGCCGCGCGATCATAGATAAGGGCTCGCGACAATATCTTTAAAAATGTATATCAAATCTTCTTCTATACTTATGTTTTCTTCTTCTTTAATCTTGTTTTCTGACAAGTCATACACACCAGGCCGCAACTTTTTCTATGTCTTCATCAAAGTTTCTTTTCCAGCCTGGTCCTAAGCAGATGGAGTGAGTACTATGAATTTGTCCGCTGTCAATGTACCTACCTAAAACAGCAGTTTATAGTCCGTAAATCAAGTCTTCATTTATTACACTAAATAATTGCTTTTTCAAAACTAGTCCAGGTTAAAGAGTTACGGTTTAACTACGTTTAACTGTATTTGTTTTAAAAAAAGGAACCTACGCGTAGATTCAAAGACAGCATTCCGGATAACACTCCACAGCTGTAGCTTTTATATTCTTAGCACATTTCCGGCTTGTACTAAATACGGACGCAAAATCCAGTGGTTCCGCGTTTTTGGGGATTAGAAACCCGGCCGCTCAAGTTCACATACACTCTTTGCCTTTCACCATGAACTACCTAGAAATTCCTTAACATCGAGGCAGACAAAAGGCGAGGCATTGTAAGGGAAGAAAAAGAAAAAGAAGGTGGAGAAAACGTTTTAGGGCAAGAAAAGACCAGGAGCTGTTTTTTTTTTATCGAAAACAAATGATGACTACATAGCGGGCTGGAAAAGTGACATGCTGTTATATGGCTAAGGTCGTGCATCGTCCTTGTGTAGCGTGGAATGTAAGGTACAGTCTGTGATGTACAGAAATGGAGCATCGTGAGGTCAAAGCGAACGTAAATATTACTACACAATCCAGTAGTGTTTCTAAAATGAAACAAACTAGGTGACCGAGCGGGATGGATCAGGCGGTTCCGTCTGTGACCCGCATTCTATTGCAATTCAATGATTTAGTTTTGGTTTAGTATATATGAGTACTGGTTACCAGTACCGGGTACCGGTATTAGCTAGATTTAGGAAGCTGGATACCTGCTTTGTTGTGCTGGATACCAGCACCAGTAGTTTATAAAAATTTAGTTAATTAAAATGTGTTTTAATTTAAGGGTTTTAAAATAATGATAATAATAATAATAATAATAATAATAATAATAATAATAATAATAATAATAATAATAATAATAATAATAATAATAATAATAATAATAATAATAATAATAATAATAATAATAATAATAATAATAATAATAATAATAATAATAATAATAATAATAATAATAATAATAATAATAATAATAATAATAATAATAATAATAATAATAATAATAATAATAATAATAATAATAATAATAATAATAATAATAATAATAATAATAATAATAATAATAATAATAATAATAATAATAATAATAATAATAATAATAATAATAATAATAATAATAATAATAATAATAATAATAATAATAATAATAATAATAATAATAATAATAATAATAATAATAATAATAATAATAATAATAATAATAATAATAATAATAATAATAATAATAATAATAATAATAATAATAATAATAATAATAATAATAATAATAATAATAATAATAATAATAATAATAATAATAATAATAATAATAATAATAATAATAATAATAATAATAATAATAATAATAATAATAATAATAATAATAATAATAATAATAATAATAATAATAATAATAATAATAATAATAATAATAATAATAATAATAATAATAATAATAATAATAATAATAATAATAATAATAATAATAATAATAATAATAATAATAATAATAATAATAATAATAATAATAATAATAATAATAATAATAATAATAATAATAATAATAATAATAATAATAATAATAATAATAATAATAATAATAATAATAATAATAATAATAATAATAATATTGGAATAGGAATTGAGTAATTAAGAAATCATTATTGCATTTATTAATTTAATGTGTATACTGTACACGCTGTTCACTTTTATCAGGGATTTTACCGCGCAAAATTGCAATGTAGTGCACTGCAATGCTAATTATGTAGCTATAAAGGTATACCATGAAGAATATACGAAATGATAAGTCAATGAACACTTATTTCACAATGAACATCTGTTTTCCTGTTATAGTAGACATATTGCATATTGCAAACCAGCCACATAAAATATAAATATTTCAATTTGATCTCAATTCTTTGCTATCACCCACAGTTTCCTCACAATGTAACTTCATTAAAAAGCGGAAAATTAGCAGAACATGTTCTATGAATGAAAACTAAATTAGTGTTACAATATGTATAAAGCTTTTATCCAAGTCTAAACAAGAAAATATCTCTAGTACATAGCCTTATGTGTCCATTTTCTTATATTTCATTTCTCTCTTCCCCTTAAACCTTATCTGTATTGTGAGATGGTATGCTTGTCATAACATTATTTATTGCTTCTAGATTGGCACCAGTCACTTTCTAGCATCAAGTGTCTCTCTTTTTGCGAGTAACTGATCTTGTACCTTGGAAATATTTGATGCACCTATTGGTTTTAAAAGACATAAGGATACCAATATTAATAGTCATTTTAATTAAGCGTGAGAATGACAAAAAAATTTATATCGTATACAGATTAAACGTAAGACGTTTATGTTGCAAACAAAAGTATGCCAATTTGATGGTACCTGGACACTTTTGACATCATTACGCTCCGAGGGACTTGTCTGAATGCTGGATAGCTTTGCATAAACTCCTCTATGCAGCGATTTAAATTATATTTATAAGTCGCACCAATTTTAATGCCGGTACGAAAGTAGCATTCAACCTTGAAGACGCAGTGCTGTGTGTTCATATCCAGGGGAAGCTGGTTGTATTAGTTATCAACACAACCACTCTCAGAGCGCTGTAATTTGATCACTGTTCCGCAAAATTTACCGCTTCTTCTCCGTAGAGTGCCTATGATTTCATGATAGACTCACCAGTCAACCATGACATCATTCTTGCTCAATCGGAGGGCGGGAAATAACTAATAAAAATGAACACCGTGTAGTAGAATTGAGGAAGTTGTTGTTGAAGAGTTTTAGGTTAATGAAATGTTGATTGTAATTGATGACATTTTGAATCGCTTTGTTGTTTGGTTATATATTTTAAATTTTTTGAGTTAATATATTATAAAGTAATTATAATTTATAACTCACACAGTTAAATAATAGTATATAAATAATGACATTAATTTAATATTAGTAATTTATGAAGTTTTATATTTATAAAGTTATTGAAAAATCTATTTGTATTTTAAAACTAATAGGATAAAAATGGTAAGTTGTTTTAATTTAGGGATCTGATATGGTAATTGAGCAGGAAGTTTGCTCAGTTTATTTTAGTTTTAAGATTTATTTCTTTTCATTTTATTCTAGTTGTAGGTTTTATCTGAGGAATTTGTTATGTAATTAATTGTGTTGTTTTATTTTAATAATTTAAAACTTTTAAATATTAAGAGATTAGATAACAGAACAGAGTATTTCAGATTTTTTTAAATTTATTTATTTGTGACCCCATTCGGGAGTTCCGGGTTCGATGCACGTGGCTGACCTACCGGACCCATGGGTTTTGTCGGGATTTTCCCGGGTCCCCAAGTGAATGCAGGGTAGGTTATTTACATTCCCCGAATTTCCTGTCCCTCCATTTTATCTGCATTAAGATTTTACAGCATTTCTCATCTGGTGGTCTATTTCAGGGTAGAAGTGTCGGCAGGAATCTCGGCGGTGCATGGCAGAATGAATTGCTACTAGTAAACACTTCCTCCTTCGGATCAACGCTCCCGGGTCTCCGGGCCGACCTGGTGGCGTTTCCAGGCCAAGGCGGATAGGATGCTCGTTTTGCTAGCCTCGCTTAGCAGTTACCAAATAGTAAAGTGTCTGCCCTTTGTACGTGCTGTGGACCCATAGCACTCGTGGTACTGTAGACCCAAGAGAAGAAGGCAAGCTAGAGGAATGTGTAGCGTATTCACTTTTGTTGTCTCAACGGTCTTCACGCTCACTTTCCCAGTATGACAAGGATGGAAGTTTCGTTTAAAATACACAAGTGTTGTCACATAACTCACTCATACTAATACCCATTGCTGCATTTACGGCAACAAATAGTAGAACTGGCGGCATGGGTGACTCATATGCACTCTCATACACTCATTTCCTAGTAAACAGATCCGTTAGCGGAACAGATAAACACTTCAAGCTCCTCTGTTCTTCATACCCTTCTAGCCTTCTTTTCGTGGGCATATAGTACCTCTGGCGTTACTAAGTGCAACCTCGGGCCGAACATTCGAGCCCCTCCTGAAAGGGAGTTGTTTGGATTGGGTTGGACTGGAGCGGACAGTGTGTTCCCGACAGCCGCAGAAGATCGGGTACCTCCTACCAGGCTTCGGCCGCCTGGAGCGGCAGAGGGTTCCTAAAATGTCTCGGATACTAGCCTGCAGCGCTAGTAAAAGGTGTGCTAGATCACCAGGCGGCTCCACCGAGGTTATTCGGTAGTCTTCCCTGCGGGGTTGACGCGCGTAAGTGGCGTATCCACTTCCACCCGTCTTGACGTTGTCGATGGGGGGGGGGGCGCTTTTTGGTGTTCAGGTATTGCCCCATGGATATAGCCCCGGAGTTTTCCACCACTCCCGGGTTGATAGAGGCCGGAGTCTTAGGACTTTCAGGTAGACCTCTTTGTACAAATGTTGTAACTACTTGGGGTCGGCCGCCCGCTCTCTCCTCTCGCCTCATCCTTCCTCCTGGGGATGTCCCACTTGTGCTATAGGTGCAATAAAGCTTAGTTTTTTTTGTGCCGAATGCCCTCGGAAGTGGCATACAATCAAGGAAGTATATTCATAAATATCTGCTTTATAAGTCATTGCTAATTCTTTTATCCAAACAAATATTCACTTGAAATTGTCTGCAGCGTGAATTTGTTGTAATTGGTTACGGAGTATTCTGTAGAAGTGTATTGTTTACTCAAAGAAAAAAGAATCAAATATATGCACTTATATGGTTTCCTCTACTTGGACCAATAAGCTTTCTGAAGGAGTTTTCAAACAAGCTGACCTAAAGAAATGTATGACTTGGGTTTTACTGTGAGGAGGACAGAATAGTATTAAAATTTCCCAATTCTGAAAATAATCGTGCTGCATTTTTCTTATTAAAATGTGTCTATTTTTATGGCTTTAATACGCACTACTTATACAAAAGTAATTGAGAATGAAGAGGAATTCTGAGAACCTCCACAGAATATTCAAGACATACATTTCATTTTTGAAAAAATATCTTAAGCAAGTAGGATTTTATCACGTTCAAGAGGACCCAGGTTCGAATCTCAGTGAGGTTATCTGGATAAGTTTTTCCGGGGGCTTTCCTTATGCTGAAAGATGAATATCGGGTAACTCTTAGCTCTATGGACCCTGGGTTCACTTGAGTATCCATTCATCTAATTTTGAAATTACTTAAGGTTGGAGGACGTTAATATAAAGAAACTCAACATCGTAAAGAATTATTTTTGAGTAAATAAATATTTTATAAAATTATTACATACAAAATACAGTCTTGGGTGCAGCGATTTTTTTTTAAATCTTCTCGTCGCTTTCTTAAAATTATATATGAAGATTGGTATTTTATTTTTGAAATACACTATCTGTAGATTCTGTTTCTAAAAATGCTTTTTCCTTATTCGGGAGATCTCAAAATGCATATTTACAGAAATCTCGGTATCTTTACACTCAAAGTAAGTACGTAGTACAAAAAAGTAAAGAGTAAATACTCAATTCGTCATAATTATACTAGCTGGAAGACATCGTGACTTCTATAGCTAACTTTTGCCCAACTTAATTGACGTGAGACTGACTTTGAATACCTCCCTCCCCTTCTGTACATAAAAGTGCACAATCATGCGGCAGTTGTACGAAACAATAAGCAAATACAATTATCTAAATGAGTTGCCCTGATTTGTGGTTGAGGAGGTCATGGTAAATAGGTCTTACTACAAATTGGCACAAAAGGTTTGCCGAAAACATCTGTTCTGGTTAGGCAGCTGCAAAAGAAAAGGTGCCTCTTGAGCAGATGGACCTTGAATTTAACCAAAAATCTTTCTCTGTGCGGCCGTTAGATGTTTCTAAGAAAGCAAAATATACTTACAGCTGCCAATTTCTTCGTTCATTTCGGTTTGCTTCAATGCTTGGAATCAAAACTAAGAAAATAAATATTCCTATTCTTTATTTCGTTTCAGCAGTTCTATCTTCGTAGGTAATGTGCTTGCATCATGTTCAAGAGGTCTCGAGTTTGAATCTCGATCAGAGTGAGTTAGCTGGATAAGGTTTTTTTCTGATGTTTCCCCTTACCCCGAAAGATGAATGTCTGATAATTCTGAAGTCCATTGAGGCGGAAGTTGTAAGCTAGACGGTGAGCATAGCGATTGGCACGTTGTACGACGGTGATCTGTAAAGTTTCGGATCTCAAAATGAAGATGGCAGCACTCGTAAATAAAAGCTAGTGCATTTCGTTGTTCCTCTATTGACAGTTACTCACCAAAGTTTCAGTCATTTTGGACGCTCAATTGTTATGTAACATTCGTATGAGTGAGTTAATGTGAGTGTTTTTATGGAAATGGACAAAATCGAGTATCGAGCTGTCATTAAATATTTGTTTTAGAAAGGCAATACGCCTATTCATATCAAAGATGAGTTGGATTCTGTCTAAGGGAACTCTGCACCATCATTTACCACAGTGAAATTTTGGGCAGCTGAATTTAAACGTGACCGTAAGAGCTAGGGACACGTTGAACGTTCGGGACGTCCAAAAATTGCAACTACCGACGAAAATATCGCCAAAGTACACCAAATGGTGCTAGACGACTGCCGAATTAAAGTGAGAGAGATAGCAGAGAGTATGAACATATCAAAAGAACGTGTTTGTCACATATTAAATCAACATTTAGACATGAGATAGTTGTCCGCGCGTTGGGTGCCACGTTTGCTGACGTTAGACCAAAAACGTTTTAGAATGAACATTTCCAACGCTTTGCTGGCGCAGTTTAGGCGCAATAAATCGAAGTTTTGGCGCCGATTAATTACTGTAGATGAAACTTGGATACGTCATTATAGGCCCGAAATAAAAATACAATCAAAACAGTGGGTTGCAAAGGGGGAACCGGCACCCAAAGAAGCAATATTTTTTTCGGCTGGAAGAATGATGGCGACTATTTTTTGGCATAGTCATGAAGTTGTTTTAATCGATTATCTTCAAAAGGAAAAACCAGTACAGGAGCATGCTACGCATCATTACTTTACAAGCTGAAGGCAGAACTTGCGGAAAAACAGTCACATTTGCAGAAAAAGGAAATCCTGTTTCGCCAAGACAACGCACCGTTTCACAGCTCAGCGGTTGCAATGGCGAAAATCCACGAATTGCGGTTTGAACTGCTTGATTATCCGCCTTACTTACCATATCTAGCCCCAAGCGACTTCTTTTTGTTCTCTCATCTGAAAATTGCGCTCGGAGGAGAGAGGTTTTCGTCAAATAATGAGCCAATCACATTTGTGAACAATTTTTTTGAGGAGAAAAACGCCGAGTACTATTTGGACGGGTTACAGAGATGGAGAAGTGTGTAGAGTTACAAGGAGACTATGTTGAAAAATAAAAATTCTGAAAAGATATCTTTTATCTTTATTAGGTTGGAAACTTTTCAGACCACCTATGTACTGCAGTGAGATGTATGTATGTATTTATTGACTGCAATTGGGTACTACCCGGTGGCAGAGTTAAGAATACAGATCAAATTACAGGTACTAGATTTACAACAATAATACAGTAAACAATACAAACATGATATTATTTTACTTTAGTCACTTAAAACTTATCTAATTACTTCTCTATTTACATATTATATACCATTATAATTCAAAAGTTAAACTATAAACCATCTAGATTTTTTCTAAATTTCTTCAGCGACAGGGGACAGCCCTGAAAGGCTGCTACAGGCAATTCATTCCATTCTTCAATGGTTCTATTAACAAAAGAAAATTTTCCTACGTCAGTTCTGTATCTTCTACCCTTAATTTTATACCTATGATCGTTTCGTCCATAATAATCCGGATTATCTAACCTTACACTAACGTCCACCCATGCCTTTACACCAGCATTAACTTTGAATAACGCTACCAACCTATGTTTTTACGCCTAATTCTTAATTCCTCCCATTTAGTCTCATCTCCTTTTATATGGTGATGCCGAGGTTATTGCTTTTTCATCAGCAAATAAATAAAGGTTACAGCCTCTTAGGGTAGCGAGGGTGCTAGTGCAACACATCAGCATCAAAATGCTGATTATTTGTCCCTCGTCGTTTCTCAAGGTTTATCCCAGTTGTGTTTTGTTTTGGCAGAATCGCAGGTCTATCCTTGATGATACAAATAAAAACAAATGCCCATCAACTTACCTCCACCAATCAGCGGTCTCAGAGTGTTGCACGCATTGTTTTCTCCCATGTATTTATAACAATATCGTTCCAATTTGATATAGACTAGAACAACTGAATTGACGCTGTGGTATACTGCAACAATGCAGTGCAGATTGCAATTCGCACCAAAGAGACAACAGCGCATTCCTCACTATCGGTTAAGAGACATTTGATGTGCAGTCGTTAACGAGTTTAGTGCTCCTAATAAATACCTGCTTCAGGAGATAATTACTCTCTCCTTAACCAACTCGTGTTGTACAGTTAGCTTAAACCATTTTTAACACTGTGCGACAAATATACGCCTATATCAAGATGCCTTCCTTTACTTTGTCAATATACACACTTTTCATCGAAATGTTACTTATAAACTAGGGATGGATAATCGACACCCAATGCTTCGATACCAGATACCGCCTTTTCTATCTCTAGTTTCAATACAAAATAGAATTACGTAAAAAGTGAAGCTACGAGGGCTGTTCAATAAAGTATGAACATAACTTCTTACGATTATAATTTTTCGCACCAAAATTCAATCTTATTAAATACTGTTAGCTTAATGTAAAACAAACACGCCGTAGTAGTTTCATTGTTGGTATTCCTGGTCCCCGCCTAGGAGAACCAGGCAAGTTCAGACATGTTTAGTATCGTCTACCGCTGAAATGGAGGTAACACCACGCGAGGAACAATATGTGGCTTTGAAATTCTGCTTTTGTCTCAACAAATATTCAGTTGAGTCCTATAAAATGTTACAGCAGGCCTATGGAGAGTCTATTCTTCCCTACAGCACAGCTCGAAGGTATTTTAAAATGTTTAAAGAGGGGAGACAGTCAATTTCAAGGAAGGTGGACCCGGTGCTCCATTACTGTTCTTACAGAAGAAAACATTAACACTGCTGCTGCCATTGTAAGAGAGGATCGACAAATTACCTTAATATCACTTTCTGAAATACTGAACATCTGATTGGGTGCCACCCACACGTTGGTGACAGAAACATTACACATGAGACGTGTTTGTGTGTGATGGGTTCCAAGACTGTTGATTCCCGAACAAATGGATATTCGCAGGCAGGTCTGCATGCAGTTAAAGTTGATGTTAGAGGAAGATCCAGAGTTTCTTTCAAACGTAATCACTGCTGATGAAACTTGGCTACATTATTTTGATCCTGAGAGCAAACAGCAAAGATCACTGTGGATATCTCCTTCATCACCAGCCCCCCAAAAGGCAAAAGTGGTTGCTTCTGGTGGGAAAGTTATGGTCATCTCATTCTTTGATATTCATGGAATGGTTGATCAGCATGTTGCACCTGCACACACATCAGTAACTGGACAATACTACAGGCATATCCTTAAAACATTGCAAGTCCATATCAGGCGAAAATGACCACCTGCTTCCGTGAAGCAGGCTGGATGCTGCACCACGATAATGCGTGGCTGCATATTGCCATTGTTGTTGCTGAATATCCTGCAAAAGTTAATGTGAAGTGCATCCCTCACCTTTCCTATAGTCCGGATTTAGCCCCATGTGACTTTTCTCTATTCCCAAACTTGAAGAAACGCCTTCGCGGGAGGCATTATCGATCATCAGAAGCAGTGGTGAAAGCTGCGGAGGCGATTTTGAAGGATCTCACAAAAATGGTTTCCAGCATGTCTTTGAAGACTGGCAGAAACGCTTGGACAAGTGCATCGCATTCAGGGGAGAACCACCATCAAAATTATGAGGATGAGTGAAGGTACGTTGCCACAAAAAAAAAAAAAGTTATCATTCTTTATTGAAAAGCCCTCGTAGTTACAGTGAAGTGACAAACACTACAAAAATATAACTATTTGCAACAAAAACTTCATTTATCTTAAGAAAATGATGCAAATTTTTCTTATTAATTGATGGGATATATTTCGTAAACCCTTCTTTACATTCTGAGCTATTGCTCATTGTGAACAAATAAATGATGTTTTAAAACTACTAAATTTACAAGATAAAGCTATAAAATTCACATAAGAAACGAAATTAATGGATTTCTTCCTTTTCTAGGTCTAAAGATAATAATAAATAATAACAAATTAAACTTTGATATTTATAGGAAATCTACTCATATTGATAATTACGTAAAATATAAGTTTAAACCTTTAACCCTTTTTCACATAAATTTGCTGTTTTAATAGTTTGATTTATAGACCAATAAATATACCCTTGAATAATGAGGACTTTAATAGAGCATTTAAACTGCTCTTGCTTTTCCCGGTAAACCACTAGGAGTTCTCATAAACACATGAAACAACTATCTTAATGGTGAGTTACTATGCTGTAAGTACTTTATGTACCAAGAGTCAGTTGGAGAATTTAATGTCATATCGGCACGTTGGCCATAGTAGCTCAATGGTGAGAGCGGCTGGACGGATACCAGAAGATCCGTGGTTCAAATCCCGGCTATGGCATTGGATTTTTCAGTCTGGTTCTACCCTTTCATAGTGCGTCCTACACACGGCTAGTGTGAAAGAATAATTAATTTCAGTTTAGTGTAACTTAGCTCCTCAAAATAAATACAGTATTAGAAATTTACTACATTTCTGTTCGTCACAGAATGAGCACTCATGCGACAAGCTCTAATTCTAGACTCTGAGCGAAATTTATACTGTCAAAACTGTGTTTAGTTGACATTTGTTTGAAAAAGGAATACACATTAACAAGAACATTTCTAGCCTGCTTATGTTAACTCTTAGGAGTTGTTTCGCAGTTACCACTAGGCGCACGGGTACCAGGCTTGCTAAGCGGTATATTTACTAACTTTGAAAAGTACGTGTGCACTCTTAAACGATCACCACTTTACTGAATACAAGTTACAAAATGCAACTGCAGCATAGCACATGTGTTCTTTTCTTCACTGACGGTTAATGATTCTTTTCCTTCTAGTCAGGCGTCTTATCTTTCCATACCTCCGAAACCAGATGTGCTACAAACATGGGGTTTGGACAGTAATCCTCAGAAAAATATCTCTGTAACACGGGGAAAAAATAATTCTTTAATTGGTATTTTTAGAGCGCACAAAGAAATTACCCGCATTCTTCGGCAAAGCCAGCCAGTATGCGTGCTTAACTGTACAACGTTGCACGCACCGCATTGGCTAGTAGCGAGAGAACAGCCACGCCTAGCCCCGCCTTATGATCATTCCTATTTTGTAGCTACCTGAGAGCCAAGAGAGCCAAGAGCGAGAACAAGTCGTCCGGGTGCTCCCGGACGGTGGGTAGATCGCCACGGTACCTATCCGCTGTGCGGATTTACCCGTGCGGTCTTAAAGATTTTGTCATTTCTCCAAAGCTTGGATGTCATTGTCAACTGAAGGACCTGATTCGACCTCTGCTAATGCTCCTGGTGGCGGGGGTAGCTTCCAAGGAGGCCAGTGCCCTGAACCGCCACGCTGTTGGCGGTCTGCGTTGCAGGGTCCGTCCAGCGTGGCGGGGCCAGGAGCGAGAGGTCGGGTAAGTTAGGGATCGTTATGTTAAGGTGTTCATCGGGGTCACACCGGGGGACCCGGCTGCCGGGGTTCAGCCGGCGGGCCGGGTCCAGCCCCAGTGTGGCCGGAACAGAGTGTAGAGTTGAGGGGATGAGAGGCTGGTCTCACCACCCAAGGGCGTCCTTGGGGAGGCGGTAGCTCTTTCTTCTCCTAGGTAAGCGATGGTCATACTGCCCTAGTGTGTTCACTAGGTGGTTGGGAAGGAATGCAATCCTGGCATACAATGAGCGCGAGCGTTCGCGCACAACGTCCTCAATGTAAGGTATGCCAGAATGGGTGTGGAGAATGTATGAGGGAAACATACGTTCAGTACCATAGATCATCCTGAGCGCCCTGTTCTGCACGGCTTGCAGTCTGTGGATGGTGGTACGAGCCACCGATCCCCAGACCTCGCATCCATACAGGATCAGGGGCAGGATGATCGCACGGTACACCCGCAGTTTCAGGCGGATGGGCATGGTCGAGCGGAATATGGGGTATAACTGCCTGAGCGCTGCATGGCCGAGGCCGATTTTTTCACGGGCATGTGGGGTGAATGTGAGGCCGCGGTCCAGTCGCACACCCAGGTATTTGGCAGTCCGAACCCAAGGGATCCTTCTCTGCCTCAACCGCAGGTCTCCTACCGGGCGCCAGCGGAGGACCTTCCCCAGCAGAAGGGCAGAGCTCTTCTGCGGGCTGATGGCTATCCTCCACCTTTCACTCCACGTGCCGATGGCCCGGAGTGATCGTTGCAGTGCAAGAGAGCGAATGGCTTCATTGCCAACTGCTTAACATTAGATACCAACCAAACAATATTTTCAAGTACTTCTCGGGAATCATATTTATAACCATATTTGTTCTTATTAACCGTTATTTGGTAACATCCGTCACTGAGGCGGGTCTAACATTTCTCAACATATAGTTGACACACACGCATTACTAATTTGATCTGATATTCCAGCTTTGCTTCATTTGTGAGTTGAACTTTGTATTGCATGAACATCATTGTTTTACTTCCACGAAAGTATTGCTTTACTCACGCGCACGCGTCACCTACATCGTCCCACAGGCGGATATTACTGTACAGGTAAGGTCCCCATACGGGAGGGGATCCGTCCCCTTCAGCTGCCGTGGTGCGGGCGCTGCGGACCCCTAGCACTCGTGGTACCTCTGACGTTACTAGAGGGACCTCGGGCGGAACATTCGAGCCCCTCCCTGATTGGGAGTTGTTTGGATTGGGTTGGACTCGAGGGGCAGTGATTCCCGATAACTGTGGGTGATCGGGTACGTCTCCGGACGGGGTCAAGGGAAGTCATTAATATTCCCACGTACTGGTCAGCATAGCTAGTACTATCCTCCACAGCAGAGATAGTCTCCGACGGCTGAGACGCAGGGGGATTGGCGAAGGCTTCCACACCCTCCCTGGACAGGTTTATGACATCCCATGTCAACAGAGTTACAGACCATTCAAAAACCTTCTGAAGGCTTCTACTTTTGTGAATGAATCTTCTCGATTTGAGTGTACAGAGTGAATAGGGCGCATGTTTTAACGGTCTGCTCCTTGTGTATCAGGCGTTCTCTGCCACACACATTCGCTGTGTAAGAGCACATATCTTCCAGGGACCTTCTTTGTGTTGCTGGACTGTAGAAAGTGTGCTAGATCACCAGGCGGCCCCACCGAGGTCTAATCGGTAGCCTTCCCATTTTGGAGCTGGCGCGCGTAAGTGGCGTATCCACTTCCATCCCGTCTTGTGTCCACAGTGCCAGATGGGGGTGGGGGTTGTTTGTCTCTAGGTCTTGCCCTATGGAAAGCCCCACGGAGGCGCCGGGCGCTTTTTTGGGACAGCTCGGTAACTCCCTGGTCGAAGGAGGCCCGGCACCTTGGTCATATAGGTCCAGGACTAATGGGAGAAGAACCTCTGACATTAACGTGTAAAGGTAGGTCTCCTGTCTCCGTCTGGTAGACGGGTGTTACTTTAAACAAGTAAGTTTTCTTGTGCAGTATATCTTACTTTCCAAATATGTAATTATTCATAGATGGCTGCAAGTGGAGGGATAACTCACGTGTCATAAAGAATCAGACAAATGTTGCAGTTGGCTTTAGAGCAGGTCAATGAGAGCGATGAGGACTTTCATTCACAGGATTCTTATGTTCCTTAAGAAGATCACGTATTAGATTCAGACCATTAAAGATTCGGACATAGATTTTCAGCATATCAGAGAATGAAGAGGGTAGTGTTGACTCTACTCAGAATAGGGAAAGTGATGACACCGAAATTGACAGAATGTATCATGGCAAGATGAACTGTTTCATATAATGCCACAAATTCTGGAGTAAATGCTACAGGAATGAAGTGTAACAACTACTCAGCTATCCGAGGAACAAGTTGATGGCCACTTGCAGTATTTGCTTTTCATTGAGCTGCGCTAATGCCTACTTTATATATCTCCACAAAGGTAACATGTAAAGATTTGAGTTCATAAAGAGCATAGGAGTAAATCTAATCTGAGGGCATATGCAGAGAAGGCTCCAGATTCCAAATTTATCGGATGATTTCAGAAAAATCATTTCGGACAATCTAGATGAAGAGCATAGATATGATTCTCCAGCAAAAGGAGTAAGAAACGACAACTAGAAAAAAGAGGGAGAGAGAGAAAAAAGAACGTTGTAACTGTCCCATCACGCTTAATAGAATGACGCCCGTGAAGTATGATAAAACCAATTGCTTACAGTATTCCATGAAAAAATGTAAAATGTGTGTAGAAAGTATGTAATAGTTTATATTATTTGCACAGAGGTCAAGATATCCCAAAACAAATGCCACTTAAGAGGCTATTTTATTTCAAACAGTAATATACGAGAACTGATCCACAAAGCTTGAGACTGAATTTTTTCACAGATCTTTATTATTGCAATTAAATGTTTACATTATCTTTTTCAAAGTAGTCCCCTCCTACTTCAATACACTTTTTATAGCGTCTCTGCCAGTCCTTGAACACGTGCTGTAGACCACTCTCTGTCAGGTCCTTGAGAATCGCCTCACTTTTCTTCAGCACTGCTTCACAGTTCTGAAATCGACTACCTCTAAGCTTTGCCTTTAGTGATGGAAATAAAAAGAGTCACATGGTGCAAGTTCGGGGCTATAAGGTGGATGTGGTACACAGGTAATATTGAATCGAGCCAGAAACTGCATGACTTGATTTGCGACATGAGGCCGTGCATTGTCATGATGAAGTCACCACCCAGTAAGAGAAACCTCTGGTCGTTTCTTTGCAATGTGCTTCCTCAGTGTAGCCAATACTGACGTGTAGTATGCTGCTGTAACAGTAGTGTGAAGGGGAACTGCATGCTGGTAAATCATACCATTACAATCAAAAAATGTGATCATCATCACCTTCCCTGCAGATGGAACAACTTTTGCCTTTTTTGGTGTTGGAGAACCTGACGATTTCCACACTGTGCTGGCTTGTTTTTCTTCAGAATCATAATGATGCAGCCATGACTCATCACCGGTGATAATCGAAGCTTAGGAGTATTCGATTTGAGAACTGTGAGGCAACGCTCAAGAAAAGTGAGACGATTCTCAAGGACCTGACAAAGAATGGTCTGCAGCACGTGTTTAAGAACTGCCAGAAACGCTATAAAAAGTGCATTGAAGTAACAGGGGACTACTTTGAACAAGTTTATGTAAATATTGAATTACAGTTATAAACATCTGTGGTAAAAATCATTCTCAGTCTTTATTGATCACCCCTCGTACAATTTTGTGACTTACGTAAGTAATCAACTTCAGAAATTGTTTCATGTGAAAGACCAATACTTAATTTTGTATTATTTGCATATTTTATAGCAAAATGTTTTTAAACTGAATAAAAATATGAGTACTAATATTTCCATAAAGTTCATTATCTTTAATACTCATATAAGGTGCACCTAAAATACAACATTTCACAATGTTAGACTCACAGATGGATGTTACCTTAAGCGCCAATATTTCACGTTCCCAACTAAGGGTTAATACAAGGGCTGATCAACAAAGACTGAGATTGATTTTTTCCTGTAGCTTCCGTGATAGTTTGTATCTGTAACATAAATATCTGAAAAGAGTGGGTTTTTATGTATAATGTCGGTAGGCGGCAGCACTCTCGTATTGGTAGGTTGGTAGTAATGCTCTATTTTGTAGACACTAGTGCATTTCGCATACCAGACAGTGGAGGTGACGCGAGAGGAGCACTACAGCGCAATCAAATTCTGTTTTCGTTTAAACCATACAGCCACCGAAACTTATGAAAAGCTGAAGCAAGCGTACAGTGATGATGCAACAGTGGAAACGTAGAGTCAGACTGAAAAATTTTTTCATGTCATAGCAGGGAATTGAACCACGGATCTTCTGGTTTCCGTCCAGCCGCACTAACACTGTGCTACTATGGCCAACGTGCCGACATGACATTAAATTCTCCAACTGACTCGTATTTTCCCGGTAAACCACTTAGGAGTTCTCATAAACACATGAGACAACTACCTTAATGGCGACTTACTATATTGTAAGTACTTTAAGGCCCGGGCTTTATAGTTAACCACTATTAGGTCAATTAATGGAAATTAATTGTTTTTTCACTGGCCCTGTGTAGACTAAATTGTGGAAACGTAGAGTCAGACTGAAAAATTTTCTGCCATAGCCGGGATTTGAACCACGGATCTTCTGGTTTCCGTCCAGCACAATGGTAGTGCGTACCATTGTGCTACTATGGCCAACGTGCCGATATGACATTAAATTCTCAACTGACTCGTATTTTCCCGGTAAACCACTTAGTAGTTCTCATAAACACATGAGACAACTACCTTAATGGCGACTTACTATATTGTAAGTACTTTAAGGCCCGGGCTTTATAGTTAACCACTATTAGGTCAATTAATGGAAATTAATTGTTCTTTCACACTGGCCGTGTGTAGGCTAAATTGAGGAAACGTAGAGTCAGACTGAAAGGTAGTTGTCTCATGTGTTTATAAGAACTCCTAAGTGGTTTACCGGAAAAATTCGAGTCAATTGGAGAATTTAATGTCATATCGGCACGTTGGCCATAGTAGCACAATGGTAGTGCGGCTTTACGGAAACCAGAAGATCCGTGGTTCAAATCCCGGCTATGGCATGAAATTTTTCAGTCTGACTCTACGTTTCCACAATTTAGCCTACACACGGCCAGTGTGAAAGAACAATTAGTTTCCAGTGTTTAGGTCGTTCAAAGACTTCAAAGAAGGTCGGCTTGTCAGTGTTAGGCAAGGAGGACCTTGTGTTTCGGCTTCTGCTGTGACTGAAGTCAACATCAAACAGCTGCTGAAATTTCCCAGAGGATTGGTGCATAACGTTACGTAACCTCAGTGAAGTGTTGAGAATCTCATATGGCAGTGTGTTTACAGTTATGCATGACCATCTCCATATGACCCAAGTTTGTGCTCGTTGGGTGCCACGTCTGTTGACTCCCGAACAAAAGGCTGTGCGAATGGAGACAAGCCGTGAGGTGCTGCGTCTCTTTGCTGATGGAGGGGATGAATTTTTTAAATCGATTATCACCGGTGATGAGTCATGGCTGCATCATTATGATCCTGAAGGAAAACAACCGAGCACAATGAGGAAATCGCCAGGTTCACCAACACCAAAAAAGGCAAAAGTTGTTTCATCTGCAGGGAAAGTGATGGTGATCACATTTTTTGACTGTAATGGAGTGATTTACCAACATGCAGTTCCCCCTCACACTACTATTACAGCGGCATACAACACGTCAGTATTGGCTACACTGAGGAAGCACATTGCAGAGAAACGACCAGAGCTTTCCCGGACTGGGTGTCGACTTCATCATGACAATGCACGGCCTCACGTCGCAAATCAAGTCATGCAGTTTCTGGCTCGATTCAACATTACCTGTGTACCACATCCACCTTATAGCCCTGATCTTGCACCCTGTGACATTTTTTTAGTCCCATCACTAAAGACAAAGCTTAGTGGTATTCGATTTGAGAACTGTGAAGCAGTGCTCAAGAAAAGTGAGGCGATTCTCAAGGTCCTGACAAAGAATGGTCTGCAGCATGTGTTCAATGACTGACAGAGACGCTCTAAAAAGTGCATTGAAGTAGAAGGAGACTACTTTGAAAACGATCATGTAAATATTGAATTTCAGTAATAAACATCTGTGAAAAGAAATCAGCCCTGGTACATAGAGCAGGCGCTTTAACTGTGTTCTAGTTTAGCCTCTGAAGATGGACTTTTCGTCAAACCTAGAGGCTTTGATGTTGGCGCTGATGTTAATCGAAGTGTTGACGTATTTACGTCTAGACTGCCGTCGCGGTATTATCAAGAATTACTGTAATTTGGCAAACCGCAGTTATCCTATCACTGAGATCTAAGTAGGTCTTTTCAGACACCTCCAGCTTATCCATGGCCCAATTCTCTTGAACCTTTGGTATTCTCTAATGACCTCAGCGCTGTCCTCTGTATAATTATACACAATAACATATAGCGCATCCTTTCGCGACACATTTTACATAATTATTTGGATCACAGAGAGAGCTCATCATGCAACTGGGTCAGGATTGATGGTGAAGCACGACTAATAACAAGCGTGGAATGAGTGCAAAAAACCACCCTGCAATTACATTGTTGCATCATCGAGAAGAAAACGTTTCCTCTAGAAAACCTGGTATAGTTATGGGGATCGCATGATCCAGACATTTATTTATAAACTGGAAATCAAGGAAATATGGAATTCCTCTTTGTCAGTTTACTGTAAAACAAGATTTACAGAATGTATTGTTTGTTTTGCTTGGGTTAGTCTGTTGTTTTCTCCCCTTTGAAACATCATACATAAATATTAGCTATTATATATAGGTGCACTAATAGCCGAGAAGTTATGGACAAATACGTAGGAGCTAGAAATACAAAGGTTCGAATTCCAAATATTTTTATTGTAGAAATACGAAATGTGTATTACGCACTTTGTAATATAACTTCCAATTGCTAAGGTTTACTTGATTTTATAGCATTTATACTCACATATAAAAGGCCGCCTCGTTAGTGTGGTGGTAGCTTGTCTGCCTCACGTTCAAGAGGTCCTGAGTTCGAATCTCGGTCAGTGTGAGTTAACTGTATAATTTTTTTCCGGTTTTTTTCCTAATCCTTCAAGACGAATGTCGGGTAACTCTATGCTCTATGGACGTTGGGCTTCATTTGAGCATAATTTCACCCATTCCATTCATCGTCCGATATGACTTAATGTTGTAGGACGTAAATTACAAAAAAAAAAAAAAAAAAAGAAAAAAAAAAGAAACTCACATATAGAAACTGAAACGAAATTCACTTACTAACGAGTGTATAAACCAGCGGAAGACATGTAGTTGCGGTGTGACGTCAGCTCCATCAGCTGTAACCACCAAATATGCTCCCGAACGAAAGGCAGGTTAGCGTGTGACGTCACCGCGCTGGTTTCTGCTACCCAAGAGCAAGGAAACAGTTTGATGTGTTGGGGTTCCGACAGCGTAGGAAACACAGAAAACGTATCGGGTATTAATAATATGTACAAATTACACTTTGGGTGTTGTAATATTAATGCTGACTGCTTTAATTATACAATTGGTCACAGTTTACAAACAATTACATTTTGGCTCTGTGCTATGAGAAAATATGTAAAACTTCAACTCGTAGTTTATCTCAAGGTCAGGCATGTTATAAAGTAAATAAGATGAAACAAAGTAATTTTCTCTGAAAATTACTCTAGACCCATTCAGAACAAAATTACGTGAACATTTTCCGACACTTTCTATTTCGTTTTTCTTTAACTAGTTTTCCAATGTCAGGATGTAATGTCTGGGAAATTTGTAATCGAAGGCTGCATGTTAGATTGTGATACGACAAGGTACTTCGGGGTTTGAACTTAGCTAATTTCATAACAGAAAAAAAAATATTTTGCACACATATTTCGAGCCAAACATACACAATGTCCATGCGGCAAGTAAATACAAACTTGGAAATCGGCTTTGGGGGACATTAATGTAAAAATTAGCCAAGTCATTTGCCCTTGAATAAATCAACACATAGTATATTTAACAGTTCCATTAGGTACGTGGCAGCCACATTGTTGCCATCGAGTTCTGTACTCACAGCGCCATTTATATAGGCAACTTGGTACTCTTGCCTGACGTCACACGTACTGCAGGCCTCGCTCCCGACTGAAATAGGTCACAACTCTCGAACCAGTCTTCCTCTGGTGTAAACTGTGTAAATTACTGCCCTCATTCTGCGGCCATGGATGAGACCAAATGCCCAGTGAAATTTTAAATTTTCTAGTAACATTGATTTATTTTGAAAACGACAGGAATATGTTATTATCTTTCTTTATAAATGAATGTTTTTAAAGTATTATTATTTATCTTCTGCAAGAAGAACATAAGGCATTACTATTAAAGTAACAATAATAAAAACAAACATACCTATAAACGATTTGAATCCATTTTGGTCTACTTACGAGACACAAGTATTTTATCGCTCGGCTACCATGCATACGGCTAAGCCGCAGATCATCTCTGTCTATCTCATAGCTTTGAAATGAAGCGAGAGCAGTGTTAAAGTGCACATTGTGAACGCAGCGTCATCAAATGCTTCCCGAGCTTAGTTTTTGGTAGCTGCTCATATTTCGTCTAATATATAATTTAAATTTACGTCCTCCAAGTATAACTCATATCGGACAATGAATGAAATACGTTCCAAAGAGTCCAGGGTCTACAGAGGTTAAAGTTACTGGACATTCATCTTTTGGAATAAAGTAAAACTCCGGATAAAGATTTCGAAATTTGATTTCGGAACCTCTTGAACGTAAGAGAGAGACGCTAAAACCTACGCTACCGAGGTTGGTTATAGCACTATTACTTTCTATATTTAAGCTACTTAAATTCTGTATAACTGTATACGTTTATGGATAACATTAAATTTTATTATAGAAGTCAATTTTAAGACAAATTTCTTGCTGGTTATATTATTGATATGATATTTATTTGTAAAATTTCCATTACATTTTCACTACAGTGACTGTAAGATTGAGCATGCACTATCATACATCCTGTACAGATACATAAAATTGCTGGCCTAAGATTTACTCGCTGACTCAGGTCCCCTGACCATAAGCCTTTGGTATTCCTGAGCAGCTTGGTGATATTTCTTCTTGATCTTCGCTTGTTTTACCCTAATCCACTTTTCTCTTAAACTATTGTCACTCGATCGTCGGAAATCCCTATAGAACCGGCCGGCAGTAGGGCCCGGCGGGAAGCATTCATCCTACGCCTACCCATTTGCCTCGTGTCACTAACTGAAGGGATGATTAGGAGAGCGGCGCGAGCCCTGTACCGTCTCTTTCCTCTCTCACTAGACGTCTCGAAACCTCGGGATAATTGTGCGCGCTGCAAACCTTCCAGAAACGGCAATCTTCCCTATATAAGGCCTGTAGTTGGCGAGTCAGCTCTGTTCTTGGCGAGCAGCCGTGAGGAGCGCCGAGTGAGTGAACGGACCGGAAGACTCTGTACGTGCATCGGAGGAGTTGTGCTCTAATTGCTAGTGCAGAATGGACCTGTGACAGACGAACTGGTGAATTGTATCTGTGTGCGCTACGTAATTCTGTGTAATTGGCAAGTTTTTCAACTGTAATTCGGTGGAAATAAAGAACATATTAAGTTTGAGCAATTGGACTTTTAATTTCACGAACCCACAAAGTTACACTATATAAGAATTTTCCTATACATCTATTTTTCTTTTCACCCATCTCCGTTAACATGCGTAACGTCACTACCTCTTTGCTCACACTGTACCATTTCTTGTCCCATATTTTTCTCCTGCAATTTGTTAACATAATGAACAGTGCTCTCTTCATCTCCACAAAATTCACATATCCCTACCTCATTACTTCTCAACCCTTTTAGATATAATATTCCTACTCTCATCCATGCTATGCCTTCTCTTCCAGTGTTGTCACATTGATCTATATATTTTCCCTACCCCATTCTGTCTTTAATTGCTTATAACATTTCAAAGATTTCTTTCTTCTATACTTTCCCATATCTCCTACCTATCTATGTCTGGCACTCTGTTTCTCATTTCCTTCCAGAAACCGCTATAATATATCTCCTCTGCTCTCCATAGATCTCCTATCCCTTTCCTCAATACCATTCTTTCCAATTCCGACCAACAACTATTTGTGTTCTTAGTGTTTTTCTGTTGCTTCATGCACAGATTCAGTAATTCCTCTTTCTGCCCTTTAATACACCTATACCAGAATTTCAGCATTCTCTCTCTTATTATTGCCCTCCTTTTTGTATTACCCAACTCTAGTAATGCCACTTCTCTTTTTGCCGATTTTGGCAGCCGGTTATATTATACTCAAAAGTCGAGGATTTCCATATATGAAAAACTTGAAAGGACAAACGAAAATCCTGGATGATTCAAGTGACTACCACGAAATAACATCGGGCACAATGTGTTCCTTGTTATAATAAATTTGAGATTATGAAAAGGATTCAAAGGGAATTTCACGTATATTTATGTGTATATACGATTCTACAATGTTGCCGTATCTATCATTTGCAGAAATATAAAAGGAGTCGCAGGCAAAAGTCAGTAAAAAAAGATACTGTACTGAAACAAATGAGTCCTTCCAACAGCTTAAAATGATTGAATTTTACATCCATGATGTCTTACGGCCTGAAAGTGATGGGTAGACAGGCTATGTAACTATTGAGAATAAATATTTCTTGGAAAAAAAAAATTGTAAAGAAACACAGATTTTGCTGCTTTTTCGAGTTAATCCTATGTTGCCGGAAGTGCCACATGCCACGCCCGATGTCGACTCAAAGCACATTGTCTGGGGTAATTCCCTAGAGACCTAACGAGGGTAATTCGTTAGAAAGGCAAACTGTAGAAGAATATTGCGGCGTCTAATTTTATCCCCCAACTGGAACAGATGAGGCTGTGTGAAGTACTCCCATGGGCTATCTGAACAGAGACTAAATTCTGTTCTGTCTCCTCTATAGGATCAGCTCTATGGAGTATTTCTTATCTTTTTAATCAACATCCTTCAAAGTTAAGTCATATGGAATGACGAATGGAATGGGTGAAATAATGCTCAAATGAGCACAGGGTCCATAGAACTTAGAGTTACCAGACATTCATTTTTCGGTATAAGGCAAACCCCCGTGAAAACATTTTCCATATTATTCACCCAAGGAAAGAACTGGAGACCTCTTGAACGCTACCAACTTCGCTACAGAGTTGGGCTCAATGAAATCTACAGTCATATCCCACATCTCATTGACGTAGACCAGTAGTAGAATTGTTATGGCTGAAGGCGAAAAGGATTCTTACCAAAAGTTAGCAATCAGTAATATATTTTTGAATGCGAAGAGTATAGAAGAGCATGAGCGAGTTCGAACGTCAATGGGGTTAAAAATATTTTTTGTTGCTGTTTCTAAATCTCAACTCATGTTCGTTTAAAGCATTTATCACCTGCGAGTATACATTTTCTTGTTTCTAACAACAAATCTGTACATTTACTCAAGTTATATTTTTGATATAGTGAACCGTTTCTCTAAGATTATTTAAAGTAACTGCTCTTTGCAAAGCTGATTATTTATGAGACAATCACGTTTTGAGGCGTATTACGAAATTAATATAAAGAAATTATTTTTAAATCAACACATTATTTGTAATGAAGAATCTAGGAATAAGTCATACAAATAATTGTGCGTATTATTATATTATTATAATAACTACAATAATGTATTATTATAGCATTATTATATATCCTCTGCAAGAAAATCATGAGGCATTGCTACTAAAGTAACAACAATAAAAGGAAGCATGCACATCAAGGATTCGAATTCATGTTGGTCTACTTACGCAAGACATACGTTTTACCACTCGGCGACTACGCATGCGGCCAAGCCGCAAATCATCTCCCTATCTATCGCATAGCTTTGATATAAAGTCAGGGTGTTATATTTTGCAGTCAGAGTCATCGAATGCCTCCGAAGTTTTCCGAATCCAACTTTATTTCTGGTAGCTGCTGCTCATAACTTTTTTTACGTCTATTTGCATTAAACTCTAAATTTGAGGGTGGAATGCGATGCGTTGAACAGCGGTTGTGTCAGTGTTTATACGACCTCGGTCACCTGACCCTGAGACCGTTATATACATTTAGCCATCACCTCGTTATGTAATTAAAGTGATTTAGGCCGTTCCGTAGCCATATATGTCTGAGGTTAATGCGTGAAATTGTTAGATATATGTATGTCTCGCTGGAGTAAAAGCATACCGAATGGGCCCGGCGTTATCGAGGACGGCATCACAATAGTCACGATGTCTGGCAACGATACAAAATATGATTGTTTATATGTTGGTGAGATTGTATATTTTTTCAATCATACCGCCTCCTAATATTATTCCTTCTACTTTAGTTGTGTAATTGACATCTGAAACTGAAAACAATAATTTCGTTTTCTGCTGATTTTGATAAGCTCATTAATCTAAAAAAAATGTATTTAAAATTGTTATATGTCTTGTTGAATTAAATGTAAGAGCTGCATATTCAAATACTCACATCAGAATTATTTACGCAAAAGGTTCCCGAAAAATATTTTTGTTTCCGCGTTAGGCAGGTTTGCTGCTTAGGGTAATTTTTAAAATCTGTTTGCGTTTTTCTGTAGGTATACTGCACATGGACTGTATTGTTATCGGTCGCACATGTAAACAAAGGCAGGTAGGTATAGCCTGAACATGAAAACTGCCTCACAGTAAAAGGAAACAAAACAGTCGAGTTATACTGAGCCTTGGCCTTGTGCCTGCATACTCTTGAAAGACAATGCTTCACTAATTAACAGAATATTACGTTACGTCGTTTTCGATGTTTGCAAATTTGATGGCCGTGCTGTACATCTGACGTCAGTCATCCTATGTATCCAGCTAATTTTTATTTGTAGTTTTGTAATTTATTTATCATCTTTCCTTTTACATCATCAAATGGAAGTACAAAATCAACTTTATAATTATAAAATCAATACTGGAAAATGCCATATATTACTAAATCCTGAAAATCCTATCATGTGGCTTGACATTGAATAATAACTCGGTCCCCATACACCTAACCCTCGGTTTTGTGTATAGGAGGAGCATTACTCCCTTTGCCGTTTCACCTATTCTAATCTACATTTTCTCTTAACTGAGTTTAGCCATCTCTCTTTAACTTTCCCTAAATAATTGCATATATTTCTCCTGTTTCTTTCCCCTTTTATTGACAAAATTTTCATAATTACTACTTCGTCTCCCAAACTGTCCCATTTATGTAGCCAGGCATGTTCTGTCCATATCTTTGTTTGACTACAACATAATTTAGAATGGAAATCTGCATTCTCTTCTTCAGACAATGGACATTTATCTAGCACCCTATCTTGACCCATACCTTTCAAGATTCTCACTCCTGTTCTCGCCCAAGCAAAACCTTCTCGCCCTAACTTACTACTTATATCTATATATCCTTCCCTCCTCCAGGTTGTTTTTATTTCTTTATATAACGTCAGTGAGCTTTTGTCACTTGTACTGGCGAAAATGTGTTTTCTGTCAATATCTTCTAATCTTAACTACTTTCCAGAAGCCTGTATACCCATTCCCTGTATTTATGCAACAATGAGCCATACCTATCTGCTACAGCGGGCGTTTCCTCCTCAAATTTTCTGGCAGACGCCTTAAAACATCCAAGTAAAAGTGCTGGTTAACAGTCTGGCCAGGGGGTACCAATTCCCGATGCACAATTCCACGAACATAAAAAAGACAATGATCATCGTCTTCACATTTGACCTCACTTGCCTTGCATTTTTGGTCTGGTAGAGTTGGGATTCCTCCACTGGCTTGACGCTTGCTTGGTTTCTGGGTCATACCCTTAACATCAACTCTCATTCCCTGTAATGACTTTGTTCAAGAAGTTTGGATCACGTGCAATCTCTGTTTTCAAGTCCTGACACACATTCATGCGGTTGGTTTTGTGCTCCTGTGTGAGAAGGCGCGGAAAAATTTAGCAGCAACACGTCTCATGTGCAAATCCTCCCTCAAAATCCGCTGGCACGAGCTCCAACTGAATCCTGTCGCTGTTGAAATTTGGTCGATCGTTTGGCGACGATCGTCATTGATCTTTTGGCGGACCTTTACAATGTTCTTCTCATTTCGCGATGCTGAAGGGCGTCCAGAACGAGTTTGGTCTTTAACACACACCTCACCACGTTTAAAGCACGCAAACCACTCGAAAACCTGTGTGCCGCTCATAGTGTCCTCCTGGAAAGCTTCCTGAAGCATTTGGTGTGTCTCCGTTGCAGTTTTTTAAAGCAGGAAAGAAAATTTCACACACGCTCTTTGTTTTTTTAAATACCACACTTGCACGTTCAGCTCTACACTGACGCCGTCTGCACAGCTGTTTCATCTAGCGTAAGAACTCTGCACTACGTCTACGAGTGGCAGCGTTCTCGGAGTCCGGTTTCTTTTGGGTCCCCCCTCGTAAATTTACAAAAGGATTTATGCGCTCTCTCAGTCTCTCTCCAAGTCTCATCTACTCCCCAAACTTCTGATCCATGTAACATTCTATTTTCTACTACTGCCGTATAAATCCTCTCCAACTATATCTAGCAGTTTACTGTAGTATGATTTTATCACACTCATGGCCATTTTACCTTTTGCCACGGTCATCTGTAATTTGATCTTTTCAGCTACCATCTGAACTCAACCTTGTCCCCAGATAATCAAATCTCCTTACTACCTCTATTTCTCTTCCATTAACCTCCCATTTTTCATCCTTACGCAACCTGTATCCTTTAGCTAACTTGTATCGCATGCGAGTGCACATCTCTCCGATCCTGAATAATTTTACATGGGAAACAGCTCCGTTCTGAAATTTATTTTCCGGTTTTCCAATTTTCCGGCGTATAAGGTGTACGTTTTATGCAGGTTTTAGTGTATGACCACGTGAAGTACCACACTCAATTGCATGTGAAGATCGTGATTGGATCTAGGAGACGTAAGCCTCACATCAGAATGTGTGACATATCTGTGTGAAAGTAAAAATCTCTTGCGTCGTATATCTGTTGCTGTTTACGTCACGTAGGGTAACATTCCATTAGGGCACTGTTTGACCCTCTCGGCACACATCAAAATGCCGTGCCGTAATCACTTCGAGGAAAAACCACTACATCAATAAGTTCTTCCTTGCATTCTTTACTTCGCGTAGAGCCTACTACAATGTCAAGGGCCAAAACAATAGAGCGATGTGGGGCAACTAACAGTTGATGAATGAGTACATGATCATCTTCTTCCACTTTACCCAAAACATTAGACGAATAAGCACTCGAGAAAAGGGATAAAGTGGCTAATTTCGCGTTCATTTGTTGACCTAGTTTCTTTACGATTTTCGAAGAAATCGCTCTAAACTGGCACTTCATCTAGACAGTTTCTGGTCCAACACCAAACTCGAAGCTTCAAATGTGCTAAACATTCTAAAAAATAGGAGTGGGTATGTGATAAATGCTACAAAATAGTAGGACGCATTTAGTTTAATGAAAAGACAACGAGTAGCATATTGTCTATTTATGAGGTAAATATTTCATTGCGGTTCTGTCTGCACTGCGGCGAGTACTCATTCCCTCGCGCTGGCTTCAGTAAATTGAGTCCATTTTGAATATTACAAGGTAAATTGAGCCCCTTGCAAACTTTCAAGGTAGATAAATTGAGTCCTTCGCCCGGTAATTGTGACTAAATTTACCCTCTCGCTTTCTGCAGACTTGGGACTGCGCATCCATTTGTGTGGTTAAACATTTTGCCATGTAAAAATAGTTCAGAGGAAGACGGTGTGACGTCAGCTCCGTCTGCTCTGACCGCTAAATATGCTTGCTCTGACCGCTAAATATGCTCCCGAACGTAAAGCAGGCTAGAGCTGACAGAGTTGACGTCATACCGCCGCTACCTGTCTTCCCCTGACATAAACTGTGAGACTTCCGCAAAAAGCGTTTATGTTTGTTGTAGCTGAAAGACCAATCACATAGTTGTCACGATCATTTTTATAAGGAAAGGCTGCCCGTTATTAGTGACTAAAGTACGGCATGTGTACCGGTGGCAGTTTGGAGGAGGTTAGGATGAGTGCGAGCTTATGTATTAGGGGAGATGCACCCAGTACCGCACGGTGTCAGTATCTCGTAGTTGCCGATAGATAGAAGCTCATGGTGTGTATTTAGAGAAACAACTATCTTTGTTCCAAAGGAAAGTTTTCCCTCCTCTTTGATCGTTGAATCAGAAGTTATTGCTCAGAGAAGTCCTATAGTAAACTGGAGCTGTGCTATTTATAACTTGCTGACACTGCTACTGCCTTGTCCGGTGAGGATCTAATTAAGTATTTGTACTCATATTATTTGGTATTAAGTACACTACATAAACACAAAAGACAGTGTCAGTTTAAAAATATCTGGCCGTGCTATGACGTTATATATACGTACGGGTGAGTTGCTCAGTACCGGACGACAGCAATTTTCCAAGTACCGTACGCAAAGGTATATGTTTATCTCATGAACTTGCACCGACATTAGATGGAGGCCAACAAGAAAGGAAAATGGTTAGAAGACAATATGAAAGAAGCAATAAAGAATGTGATAAAAGATGAATGAGCCTGGGAATAGCAATATATATTGCTGAAACATCAACATCGACTCTGTTATAAGTTGATGCTGCACGAAAAGTCACAAAAACAGAACAAAAAATAATAGCAAAGGGACGCAAGACTAACATTAATAAAATTATAGATAGAGAACCTAGATCTAACTCTGTGCCAAGAGAAACTGGAAATACTGAAGAGCCTTAGACGACTAAAAGAAAATTAAATGTTGGAACCAAAACCAGTGTTGATTGAAGTGTTGTAATAGAGTGTATCATTTGTTTAGAAATCACAGACGAGGCTTGGGTTCAGTGAGTGTCGTGCAAGGGTTGGACACATGTTGAATGTACAAGGCAAGAGAACATTGATTTTTATAGATGTGATCACTGTGTTAAAAAAGATGCTTCATTAGTTTCAGACATTTTTATTTTGTTGTGATAATCTCTAGAGAACGTTTTGAAGAATATATTATTATGTTATCGTGTTCTGTTTTATCTGAAAAATACAAAAATTATGAAAAGAATAATTATCTTGTGATTTTATGCAGTTTCTTTTCCTTTATTTAGAAATATGTATTTATTTACGTCTGTTACTGGGAAACACTTTTTGAGATGCACAGTTATCACTAATATTTAGTTTAGTTTTTAAAAGTCAACATGGCTCGCGTTCATGAATGTTCTTTACTAATGCTGTTTAGCTTCATGATAATAGTAACACGGCACTTGTTCTGCATTGTATTTTCTTTAAATTTTAAAAAAACCTTAGGTGTGCGGTACTGGGCGCATTTCCCCTACGTATATTTCTTGTTAAAGTTTCTATGTCACCTTCTTTAAATTTACCGTGTAATAGTTTTCATGGTTTACTACTAACATCTGTATTTTGTCTATTTTCTGTAAGTCTGGTTTATCATGATAAGCTTTCTACAATAGCGTTATTTTTACTTATTTTGTGTAACACTTACACGAGTTCAAGGAGCAGGTCCACTGCTGAATTTCATCCTTCAATGACTTATGGAAGCGAAACTTGTAACCATCGATGACAACAAGTGTTTTATTTTTGTCACTAATCATCACTTCCGAACTGGCCCATTCATCTATTCACAGCACTAGAAGCTATACCTACTTACTGTTCACTGATGTCTATTGACTTTACATGGATGCATCATGACATACATCCCCTGACGTCACAGTGCAATGCGACCGGTATAGCTAACCATAGTGGATTCAATTTACTGCATAGGTTAAAATCCTTGGGACTTAACGCTTAAAGAATGGTAAACAACTAATTATGGACTCAATCTACCTATCTCCCCCCATCGCGCACTGGACAGAGTCATTGAATCGGTTACCATACACTTTAATGACTTTACCTACATATTCAGGATGTTTTTTTCACACTTTGCAAACATTTTAAACTATTACGATATATTGTGTATATTCCAAAATTTTACAATTTACAACTTTCGGCTACAATTATTTTCTTTACCTTGTTGCTACCTTGGCTTAGAGTCTGTTTAGTTAACTCATGTGCACGTCGGCGCTTCCTTTGACGTCCGTTCTACAAGGTTGCCACCTTTCTCGATACCTCATCGGTATAGTACAGGTTTCGTCTAAATAAGTTATCTTATGCGCATTACTGCGAAACTTCCTTAGTTTTGACACACACACACACACACACAGACACACACACACACACACACACACACACACACACACACACACACACACACACACACACACACACACACACACACACACACACACACATATATCGTACTGGGAAACATCCTTAGTTTTGACAATTATATATATATATACCGCCAAGATACAATTTTACTGGGTTCCATAATAATTCTTATCTTATTCAAAGTGCGGTGTTTGAAGCCCAGCTGCTTTAGGAGACCACGCAAAGTGCAGTGCCCATAACAAAAATCACAAATGTCTTGCAAATGTGAAACCAATTTGTCTAAGGTAGGCGCTCTGCATTTTGCATAGAATCTATAACTTTCTCGGTGAATTAAATCGCATGTGAAATTATCTACTTTAGAGATTTACTTTCACACTTGATCCGCGTCTTTGGTATTCCTTTCGTCACAATATTTCTTACTGTATTTCTGTGAATACCCAGAATTTATCATCAGGTTCATTGCATGGCCCCTTACCAAGATTATTTTTCAGCACATATTTATGTGTTCAAAACAAGCGCTTGAATTTGCTTAGAAAAAGTTCCCGTTATAACTTTGCTTTTTGAGGCTTTTCCAGTAACATAACTCGGCCCAGGTTAATTATATGACAATATAATTTCACGGTTCACTTTAATTATTTTCACTAGACTGAAAGTTATCTACTACTTCATTTACCATTGCATTTCCCTCCCACGGTCTCCACATAGTGACACACAGAGAATTTCTGCACGTAATGAAACAGATCAACTGGAAGTTGCAACTTTGGCGAATTAGACTCCACGTGGAGTCAACATGCGACTGTCATTTCCAGAAAATCAGGGTTGCTATTGGTCCTCAACGACAGTGTTCCATTTCTGAAGTGTGGAGATAGATTTATGACGGTCATTAGTGGGCGGTAGGGTGAGTTTCCTTTGAGGGGCAAACTGCACTCGCGTTCACTAGACAGACTATACATGACACACTGGTCTTCTGCTCTGTCAGGTAGCTCTTAACCTCCATGCCTCCTTGTTACTTAATTAGTCCCATTCTTCCTCATCATAGTCCTTTGTTATATTCTTTACATTTCTGGCCCACTTTTCTTTTACCTTCTGCAAGAACTCACCAATACTTCTTACCTTCTTTTCCTCCCTGCCCGCTAACATTTTTACAGCTACTATCCTCTTCTCTATTTTCTCACATTTTTCTTCACAAACCTTTATTCTTCAGCTTGCAACCTCCTCGCATTCTGTTACATAGTGCCTTATGCTTTCTTTTCCCGCACACAACTCACAAATTCCCTTTTCCCTACCTCTTATCCCTCTTAGAAATATTGTTCCTGTTCTCATCCATGCTAACCCTTCTCTCTCTTGCCTCTTGCAGTAATATACATATGCTTCTCGTTCCCAATTTCTTTTTATTTGCTTGTAAAATTGTAATGATTTCATATTTTCTAGACTTCCCCATATTTCCTGTATTTCTATATCTTCTATTCTGTATTTTACCAATTTACCCACATCGCATGTATTCCTTTCCTCTAATCTCCATATATCTCCCATTCCTTTTTTTTTTTTTTTTTTTCATAATTCCTCCTATCTCTGCCCACCAACTATTTGAGTTCGCTATTACGATATATAGGAAGAAAACCCTGTGGAAACATGGAAATGAAACGTAATATTTAAGAACGCAGATATATATAGCTCCGCAAAATTTTTAGTATCCCCTACGTTTTGTTTGACTTAAAGGATTATAGAAAAATGGTGTACTGCCTACCCAAAACAAAAACGCCAGGCAGCATTGTCTCCACAATGCTTATGCTTGCCTTTTGGACACAATAGGATACTAGGTTCATCTAAGATATACAGTGTTTGTCATATAATTCGCTCATACGTAACATCTATCACTAGTTACTGCTCTATATTACTAGTGCCCGCCTCTGTAGCGTAGCTGTTAGCGTGTCTCCCTCACGTTCAAGAGGTCCCGAGTTCAAACTTCGGTCAGCATGAGTTATCTGAATAGGGTTCTTTCCGAGGTTTTCGCTTATCTTGAAAGAAGGATATCTGGTAATTCTGAGCTCCATGTACCCCGCACTCATTTAAACATTATTTCATCCATTAACGCTGGAAGTTTTCCCTTATCCTAAAAGATGAATGTCTGGTATCTCTAAGCTCTATGTACCCTGTACTCACTTGAACATCATTTAATTCATCGTACGATATTAATTAACGTTGTAGCCTGCCCATATCCTGAAAGATGCATGTCTAGTAACTCTAAGCTTTATGTGCCCTGGACTCATTTGAACATCATTTAATTCTTCGTCCAATATGCCTAACCCTTGAAGTTTTCTTTTATTCTGAAAGATAAATGCCTGGTAGCTCTAAGCTCTATGGACCCTGAACTTATTTAAGCACCATTTCACATATTTCATTCATGGTCTGATATGACTTAAATTTGGAGGTTTTCCTTTATCCTGAAAGATGAATGTCTGGTAACTCTAAGCTCTATGCACCCTGGGCTCATTTGAACATCATTTCATTCATTGTCCGATCTGACTTAACGTTGGAGATTTTCCTTTATCCTGAAAGATGAATGTCTGGTAACTCTAAGCTCTATGCACCCTGGGCTCATTTGAACATCATTTCATTCATTGTCCGATCTGACTTAACGTTGGAGATTTTCCTTTATCCTGAAAGATGAATGTCTGGTAACTCTAAGCTCTATGCACCCTGGGCTCATTTGTACATCATTTCATTCATTTTCCGATCTGACTTAACGTTGGAGATTTTCCTTTATCCTGAAAGATGAATGTCTGGTAACTCTAAGCTCTATGTACCCTGTACTCATTTGAACATCATTTAATTCATCGTACGATATGAATTAACGTTGTAGCCTGCCCATATCCTGAAAGATGAATGTCTAGTAACTCTAAGCTCTATGCACCCTGGGCTCATTTGAACATCATTTCATTCATTGTCCGATCTGACTTAACGTTGGAGATTTTCCTTTATCCTGAAAGATGAATGTCTGGTAACTCTTAGCTCAATGCACCCTGGGCTCATTTGAACATCATTTCATTCATTGTCCGATCTGACTTAACGTTGGAGGTTTTCCTTTATTCTGAAAGATGAATGTCTGGTAACTCCAAGCTCTATGCACCCTGGGCTCATTTGAACATCATTCCATTCATTGTCCGATCTGACTTAACGTTGGAGGTTTTCCTTTATTCTGAAAGATGACTGTCTGGTAACTCTAAGCTCTGTGCACCCAGGGCTCATTTGAACATCATTTTATTCATTGTCCAATATGACTTAACATTGGAGGTTTTCCTTTATTCTGAAAGATGAATGTCTGGTAACTCCAAGCTCTATGCACCCTGGGCTCATTTGAACATCATTTCATTCATTGTCCGATATGACTTAACGTTGCAGGTTTTTCTTTATCCTGAAAGATGAATGTCTGGTAACTCGAAGCCTTATGTACCCTGTACTCATTTGAACTTCATTCCATTCATCGACCGATATGACTTAACGTTGGAGGCTTTCCCTTATCCTGAAAGATGATTGTCTGGTAACTCGAAGCCTTATGTACCCTGTACTCATTTGAACTTCATTCCATTCATCGACCGATATGACTTAACGTTGGCGGCTTTTCCTTATCCTGAAAGATGAATGTCTGTTAACTCGAAGCCTTATGTACCCTGTACTCATTTGAACTTCATTCCGTTCATCGTCCGATATAACTTAACGTTGGAGGCTTTCCCTTATCCTGAAAGATGAATGTGTGGTAACTCGAAGCCTTATGTACCCTGTACTCATTTGAACTTCATTCCATTCATCGACCGATATGACTTAACGTTGGAGGCTTTCCCTTATCCTGAAAGATGAATGTCTGGTAACTCGAAGCCTTATGTACCCTGTACTCATTTGAACTTCATTCCATTCATCGTCCGATATAACTTAACGTTGGAGGCTTTCCCTTATCCTGAAAGATGAATGTCTGGTAACTCGAAGCCTTATGTAACCTGTACTCATTTGAACTTCATTCCATTCATCGTCCGATATGACTTAACGTTGGAGGTTTTCCCTTATCCTGAAATATGAATGTCTGGTAACCCTAAGATCTATGTATCCTGGATTCATTTGAACATCATTTCATTCATCGTCCGATATGACTTAACGCTTGAAGCTTTCCTTTATCCTGAAAGATGAATGTCTGTTAACTCTATGCTCTATGTACCCTGTGCTCATTTGAACATCATTTCATTCATCGTCCGATATGACTTAACGCTGGAAGTTTTGCCCTATCGTGAAAGATGAATGTTGGGTAACCCTAAGATCTATGTATCCTGGATTCATTTGAACATCATTTCATTCATCGTCCGATATGACTTAACGCTTGAAGCTTTCCTTTATCCTGAAAGATGAATGTCTGTTAACTCTATGCTCTATGTACCCTGTGCTCATTTGAACATCATTTCATTCATCGTCCGATATGACTTAACGCTGGAAGTTTTGCCCTATCGTGAAAGATGAATGTTGGGTAACCCTAAGCTCTATGGATCCTGGAATCATTTGAACATAATTTCATTTATCGTCTGATATGACTTAATGCTTGAAGTTTTCCTTTATCCTGAAAGATGAATGTCTGGTAACTCTAATTTCTTTGTACCCTGTACTCGTTTTAACATTATTTCCTTCATCGTCCGATATGAATTAACGCTGGAAGCTTTCCTTTATCGTGAAAGATGAATGTCTGGTAACTCTAAGCTCTATGTACCCTGTACTCATTTGAACATTATTTCCTTCATCGTCCGATATGACTTTGCAGGCTTTCCCTTATCCTGAAATATGAATGCCTGATAACTCTAAATTCTCTCTGTCCTGTACTAGTTTGAACGTCATTCCATTCATCGTCCGATATGACTTAAAGTTGGAGGCTTGCCCTTATCCTGAAAGATGAATGTCGGGTAACTCTAAGCTGTATGGACCTTGGACTCATTTGAGCCTCATTTCCTTCATCGTCCTATGTGACTTAAAGTTGGAGTTTTTCCCTTATCCTAAAAGTCTAATTTTAGGTAACTCTAAGCTCTGTGGACTCTGACCTCATTTCAGATAGCTCGAAGCTCTATTGACCCTGGGCTCGTTTCAGGTAACTTCAAGCGCTATTGACCCTGGGCTCGTTTGAGCATCATTTAACGCATTTCATAGATTGTCGGATTTGACTCGACCTTGGAGGACGTAAGTTAAAAAAATTGGAATGCCTCAACGTAAGTGGCAAAATGAATAACACTTCTCCCTCTTACGTCATCGATGACATCACTGTACTATTCAGTGCATTTTATATCTAGATTTCCTCTAGAAGCAATGTTCATTATTCGTGTGCTGGTTTTGTGTTCTCGGAAACATTGACTCTTCCAGAAAGGCCTGAATTCCTCTATCTCATACTCATTGCCGGATATTATAGCAGATAACATCATAAAACCGTGCTATTACATACAATTTTAACCCCCTTGCCCACAAAGTTGGGGAGATTTTCTGGGAAGATGGTCCGTGGCCGGACGTGCCTGAAGTTCTTGAGGAGCAGTCGGTGACGCCCAAGGTCGTATGGAGGTCGCCTTCCGTCTGCTAGGTGTAACGAACTCTAAAAGCTTTGCAAACCACCAGCGGAGCGAATAATTTCATTGTATCCACCAAAATTAAGTTTCCATTAAAACTACTGACCACCAGCTGTGGTCCAAATATCAGGTGGTCCAAATGCAAACACAATAGAACTTCGATCTGTTACTGAGGCTATCGTGCTCTACAATAGCTTGTTTATTATAATAAGGTTTGTGCCTGAAGCCTGCATATTCTCTTCATTTTTAAAGATGATTATAAATATGCTATAGGGAACTAGCCAGAAAACCAACACTGTACGATGACACGTTCAGAATTAATGCTCCATTTGCCAATTACTACTGTTGATCTCTGAGTGACCATCAGTGATAATGATTTTTTTTAACTTTCTCTATCAAATAACAAGGTCCAAAAGGTACTTCAATCCACCCATAACACTGGAAACATATTTTATGTCCCTAAATACTGAGAGGGATGGCGCAGTCGATTTCGTCTGTAGCCGGCATTCCGGAGGTCTAGGTTCGATTCCCATGACTGTCCTACCGGACCCATGGTTTTTGGGAGTTTTCCCACGTCAGCAGCAGAATGCTGGGTAGGTTAAAAGTGAAAAGTCGGATAGACATAAATCTTTCTACTCAATTCCAGCATTTTCCGAAAATTTGACAAGAAGGTCATCAAGGAACCTTCCTCCCAAAATTACTCTGTACTTCGAACATTTTTCGAACCTTTTTACTCAAAACTGGCTCTAATAATTTTGATTAAAGATGCACTCTTTTATAATATTTTTATGCCATATGTAACACGAGGGTGGTCTGAAAAGTTTCCGACCTCAAAATGCAGATGGCAGCACTCGTAAATAGAAGCTAGTGAATATCCTTGTCCATCTTTTATCAGTTATTCACCAAAGTTTCAGTTATTTTGAACGCTCAGCTGTTATATAACAGTCGTTTGAGTGAGCTGATGTGAGTGTTTGTATGAAAATGGACAAAATCGAGTACCGAGCTGTCATTAAATATTTGTTTTTGAAAGGTTATACGCCAACGCAAATCAAAGATGAGTGTGGACTATGTGAATAGGGACCCTGCACCATCATTTACTACAGTGAAATCCTGGGCAGCTTGGGAGACGGCAGTGAAATAAAATGCTTATTTCATTACATAAGGCATCTAGTTTTGGTTAACTCTGTCTACAATTCTTTGATATTGTTCTTTTTGTTATTTAATGCCTCCATCCACAATCTGATTAACATTAACTTCCCTCTTAAAGGTTTAAGCTGCATATGTCCACCAGCTTATTTGCCGTCATCGACTGTTATAACGGAATGTTGGAACACGTTAAACACACATAAATAAATAACTAAATAATAGCTTATTTATTGCGGTTTCACAAGCCAAAGAAATTCTTAATAGTAGCAAGCTACCGTGAAGTATGTCCGTATGTTTAAAACAGTTACAGCACGCAACACCGTGAGTCAGCTACCTGCGAACTTCGATAGCATGAGGCACGCGGCGTTGTTATTGTAACTGCCTAATCCTACTCATTCTGGAGAGATTTTATGCGGATCTTTTGGTGGAAAAAACTACCTATAGTTAGTAATCTTTATTTCCATTTCAATTACAAATTATTAAACATTTACATACTTATTTCTACACTTAGTTGCTAGTTACCCTTGGGCCCAATAGACTCAAACTCTGAGATTGTCGATCTAATGAGTCCCTATTGGCATCTTATCTAAACTAACTTCAGCTTCATTTTCGTAATATTTACTTATCTTCCTCAACCATTTGTCTCTTACTTTTGCCCAAAAAGCTCCCAATTTAAATTAAATTTTTCCTAGATTTTACACACATTAACTTCATTGCTTGAATTTCTTGTGGTAGCCTTGCCCATTTATTTTTACCTATCTTCTCCTTAAGCAACCTAGTTTCTTCACATTCTAAAAGCTGAAGCAAATAAAATGTGTGGCGCACAGTTCCACGTTGTCGCTACAGTTTGTAATGAATAATATGGGTAGCTCAGGGTTGAGCAATGAGGTTTCTCTCAGGGTATGCGTGGGTATGTACGAGTAAGGATGGTTCTAATGACACTGGAATGCCCATTTCAAAATGGTTTAATGACTGCTTCTTTTTATCATAACATCAAACTTGAAGTTGCCGACCAAGGGTTACCAATATATCACTGTTTAGAGTTACTGTCTGTGAAATGCTTATTACTCGATAAAAATTAATTCGTTCTTCACGTATATATGAACCGACAAATATCTTCTCTTATCACTTCTAGTCTGCCGTCGACCAAGACAGAGGTGATAACTTTCTTAATCGGCCCCAAGCCGCGGACTGTCTGTCCTCACACTATACACAGCTGCGCGTGAAGCGTTCTTTTCACACAAGGATTCCCTTTGTGACTATTTTGTCCATTGTGATGATTAGTCTCAGTCATGGCATTATTAAGGGTCCGAAGAATACCTATTCAAACAGAGTCAAGTGCTATCCCTTTAGAACCCTGCTAAGAACATTGTTTCTTACGTTTCTTTTTATGAAACACTATTCACCCCAATTGCTATTTGACTCAACTGCACCTGCCTGCACGCGTTTCACAAAAAAATATGCATTCCATTGAAATACATTACGATTCTTTATGCATTGCATCCCTTAATTTCAGTATCAAAGCAAATGCCATTCTTTATCACCTTGATGACGCAATGGGCATTTCTCCAGATCCCTCCCTCTTACCAAACCCTTCAGCTTTTATCGCGATATCAGGACCATTTTGTAATTTATACTGATATCTCCAAGAACTCGAATGGTGTTGGTTGTGCTTACGTGTGTGGAACCGAACCATATATATTCGGATTCCACACTAGCACTTCCATTTTTACTGCAGAGCTTTATGCAATACACCGGGCCATTTTACACGTACGTCGACGAAAGTTGGGGAACTGCTTAATCCTGAGTGATTCCCTCAGTGCACTTCAAAGCCTACGGCAGCTGTACAACTACCATCCTATTGTGCAGCGTATACAGGATGCCCTCCACGTTTTACACGCTTCTGGCGTTAACGTGGTGTGTGCATGGATCCCTGGTCACGTAGGCTTGCGGGGGAATGAAGTGGTGGATTCGGCAGCCAAGACGGCTACCATGAAGCCCAGGGTTCGAGTACCATCTGTGACATCGGAAGATTTTAGTGCCGTATTGTGGAGAGCTGTGCAAACCTGCTGGCAGGAAGAGTGGTCCGCTCTCCGCAATAATAAACTTAGATCTGTCAAAGAACTTCCGATTCCCTGGGTTACCTCCTGTCGGTTATCTCGTCGTGAGGAGGTGAATTTGGCTCGGTTGCGTATTGGGCACTGCTTTTTTACTCATAGTTTTCTATTTAAAAAGGAGCCTTCTCCACTGTGTCAGTTTTGCAAAGAAGCGTTATCCGTACGACACGTGCTGCTAGAGTGTTTTCACCTAGCAGCCCTTAGAACATCTCTGCAGCTGCCGGTCAGCTTTGCAGAAATGCTAGCCGACGATAACACAGTAGTGGAGAAGGTTTTTAGATTCTTTTCTCGTTTAGACTTTAGGTTATAGCAAACACATTTTAGTAGGTTTTGATTTTTCTCCCGCTTTCTATGTACATGCAGTTTTAATAGGTTTATTTACATTAGTATAGTTTTTAGAAACTTTTTATATCTGGCTTCTGCCATGAGTCGTTTTTAAAAGGGTGCTGATAACCGCTGTAGTTGAGCGCCCCTATATCCATCATCATCATCATCATCATCATCATCATCATCATCATCATCATCATCATCATCATCATCATCATCATCATCATCATCGTCATTATCATCATCATTTCACCACCCCTGTTCTAGCTCATGCAAAGCATTCTCTTACTGCTTTATCATAAATATCAATGTATTTTTCCCTGTTCCACATCACTTTCATCTCTATAAATTTCCACTGAGGTTTTCAAGTTGAAGCTTTCTAACATTTCTTGTCTTCCAATATCTTCCGTTCTTAACCTAAGTTCTTTCCAAAATACACTTTGCAATAATTCCCTGTTTTCCCACATGACACTCAACCCTATTTTTAACATAATTTCCTTTATCTATTTTAGCCATGAAAACTACCTATATGTGTCACAGAAAAGATGAGCAATTACTTCTATATATTCGTTCGTTCTCGTTTATATACACATTTGGCCGGTAGGCTTCAGAAATATATTTCAAAATGCTTAAGTTTGTAGTACTTACTGATGTCGTGGTTCTTGTTTACATTAACATGGCTTTATGATTGAGTAGTTTGCTAAGATGGCCATATTTTAGCCATTTCTTCAAAGAACGCTAACAATACATTTTTAGTATTGTTGTTTTGTATGATCTTTGTCTTGTACCAATCCAGGAACTTGTATCCAATATCGTATTGGGTTCTTGATCTTTTCAGTAAGAGTTTTAATTTCATTCTCTCTGCTGCTTGTAAAATCTCAACAGGTTCAGTGTAGTCTACATTGACATTCAAATGTCCGCCATTTTGTACATGTGTTATTCAGGGCCTGCTTGAATGAAGCGATTGACACATTCTGCAAGAAACCTAACAGAATTTTCTACTGCTAACTCAATTTTGAACTACTAAAAGGCCTATTTTTACTAACAAGTGTTTAAAAAGTCGTATATTAGGACTTAAGAAAGGCGTAGTGTGACATAATCTATACAACTAGAAATATTTACGAGGAAGTACTTTTTAGTAAGACAAAAACGAATCGAAGATGCACTGAATGCCGTTTTTATGTACATACTATATGATTTTGATAGTGTAGGTGATGCACAATCATGTTTCCTGCGAGCAGGTCCTTCACTATAATAATTGCTTTGGTCTTCCAGAGCCTTTGCATGGGGAAATCAGTCCGTCTAGACCGGAATGAGCCTGAGGCAAGGTAAATGGCTAGATCCGTTGAGAAGATGCAGTTTGTTACAAAGTGGCGCTGTTTTATAATGAAACGCATGACAGACGGCACTTTGTGGTCCCCCTCAAGGCCAGGATATTCCTGAGCATGACCGCACACCTGCCTTTCTTCAGCTTCCGTAACATCTGCCTGCCAAGTCTGGCCCTGTTCCTTGTGCAGAGGAAGGAACTCTGGTTTCATTCACTTCCAGCATTTGCGCACCAATTCACTGTAAATACTTTGTCTCTCTGAACATACCACAAAGCATTACCTATATGTATCTATTTACTTGAACTTTTGTGAACGGGGGCAAAGTTCAACAGAAGTATCATATTCCACCAAAATATTTATTGTCACTACACAGTTTTGAATCCCCTGATAAAGTAAGCTGTTTGCAAACAAGGCGATGCTGAATATTTTTTAAAAAATGAATAAGGATTAGTTTTAAAACATTTAATGATTTTGTTGCTTTTTCAAATTTTTTTACCTTAACACCAGTAAATTTTTGGATCCGATGAAACCATTCCTTAAAATAAGTTCTTAAAGCAGAACTATACAAATATAATAATTTGCAACATAAAGCTTCAATTAGCTTAAAATAAAATGATAAAAATTTTCTTAATAATTGATGAGGATCCGGATTTCGTGAATATTCATTCACATCCTCAGCTTAAACAACCTCTTTGTCAACGTTACGATGCCCGCCTCAGTAGTGTAGATGGTAGCATGTCTGCCTCACGTTCAAGAGGTCCCGAGTTCAAATTTCGGTCAGGGCGAGTTACCTGAATAAGGTTTTACCCAGGGTTTTCCATTATCCTGAAAGACGAATGTCAGGTAACTATAAGCTCCATGTACCCTGGACCCATTTGAGCATCATTTCACCCATTTCATTTATCGTCCGATATGACTTAACGTTCGAGGACGTAATTTACAACAACAAAAAAAGAAAGAAAGAAAGAAAGAAAGAAAGAAAGAAAGAAAGAAAGAAAGAAAGAAAGAAAGAAAGAAAGAAAGAAAGAAAGAAAGAAAGAAAGAAAGAAAGAAAGAAAGAAGGAAAGAAGGAAAGAAGGAAGGAAGGAAGGAAAGAAGGAAAGAAGGAAAGAAAGAAAGAAAGAAAGAAAGAAAGAAAGAAAGAAAGAAAGAAAGAAAGAAAGAAAGAAAGAAAGAAAGAAAGAAAGAAAGAAAGAAAGAAAGAAAGAAAGAAAGAAAGAAAGAAAGAAAGAAAGAAAGAAAGAAAGAAAGAAAGAAAGAAAGAAAGAAAGAAAGAAAGAAAGAAATGATCGCTAGAGGTCACTACGTTTTTGCCAGTACTACCAAAATCTGAAAATGAAATAAACTTAAAGACATTTTCGACTGCCGGTATTTCAAAATTCATTATGCCATGTTTATTTTTTAAAATAAATAACGTTTCCCAAACCTTTAAATCTATCGGATCATTTAATTGTTTTAATCATTTAACTTCTGGATTTATTTCATGGTTAAATGGCCAAAAATGGTATGCTACGGCCGTTCTTTCGCTCTGCTTTCCAAATTACGTTTTGTCTTTCCAATATAAACTTCATCATAATCTAAACAATTAAGCTGATAAATGCCAGGTTTTTTATTATTAGGACTTTTACCTTTTTTTAGAGAAATGCAGTAAATTTTTAATACCTTATTTATTTTGAGGAACTAAAGTTACACCAAACTCTTTAATTTTTTTTAATATGTTACCTGACCCAAGGATGGTATGAACTTTTTTAATATTATAATCGTCTTTTAGTTTTTAAGGGTAGAAATATCATTAACAGTTTTTTGACATTTAAATTTTTGAATATTTTGTAAGTCTTTATTAAAACAATTAATTAAAGCAGTATTAATAATATGTTTATATTCCATATTAAATTCTTCTTTATTCAGGGATATATTTATTAATCTATAAATCAAACTATTAAAAACAGAAACGTTATGTGAAAAAGGATTAAAACTTTTATTTTTAGGCAATTATCAATATGATTAGACTTCCCATAAATACCAAAGTTTAATTTATTATTATTTCTTGTTATCCTTAGATCTAGAAAAGGAATAAATGCATTAATTGCAATCTCTAATGTGAATTTTATAGTTTTATCTCGTATATTTAGTAATTTTAAATCCTAATTTATGTTGTTTCACTGTAGCTAGCTTTGTATTTTGCGTATCTTAATCCAGTGTTTCCAGAATTGAATAATGTTCTATTACTTCATCTAATTGTCGCATATGTTTAATTTTAGGTAATGGGTAAGGACTGTGTGGTGGTGGATCTATGGTGTAGACTTCCAGGACATCCAGACACTCATTTGTTAGTTTTGCAGCAATCAGGATGCATTTCATAACGTAAAATTATATATCCTTTGGAGGGTTATTCACAAATTTCTCAAAAGTTTACTGTGAACAGACGTTTACATGTCTGCCATTGTAGCTTAGATAGAGTGTGTTTCACATTCCAGAGGTCCTGAGTTGGAATCTTGGTTAGGGTGAGTCACCTGGAAAGTTTTTTTCCTTATCCTGAGAGATGAATGCCAGGTAACTAATTACTAAGGAAACTAGGCTCCTTTGAGCATAATTTCATGTATTTCATTCATCGTCCGAGTTGACTTAACGTTGGAGAACCTAAAAAAAGACATTTATGTACCAATTGACACTAACAGCATGTTTATCTCTCCTCGGGAACCCGGAACCATGGAAAGATCGACCGGCAGTGAAATGCACGGAGCCAAGACGAAATTCTAAATTTTAAGTCTGTGCTCCATATGACCGTAATCGGTTGACAGAATACCCAGAAACAAACTGCGATGTAAAAAGGAAAAAATGAGACGAAGGAAAATGGGAAAGGTTGGAGATCGTTGTAGAAGACCTCATTTGTCTTGCCAACCAGGGAGAATAACGGAAAAACACCTGGTCAAATTGGGTGGCCACCAGGATTGAACCCAAGAGCCCGGAAATGTAACTGCTAGGTTTCTTGCAAGTTAAGATACAAAGCAATTAGTAAACTGACCTGTTTTATGATTTCACCAAGGCAATACACCATTCCTTTGTCACCTCCAGCGCTTCAATGACAAACGAATGTCAATTGTCCCTCAATGGGACCTCGAAATCAGTAGTCCAAATTACACAACATAAATAAAGCGATTTTATACGACTGTAACAATGTATTCCTCTTTTTAAGGTTTACGTCCTTCAACGTTGTCATATGGGACGATGAATAAAATGGGTGAATGATGTTCAAATATGTCCAGGGCATAGAGCTTAGAGTTATCTCTAGAGCCCAAATTTCTAAGCAAAATGCTTATAAATGCTTTTCCGCTGACATACGGCGTTTGATTGCTTATTTTATGCGGTTTAACTAAAATAGCCTGTTTTATCACAATCATATTAATTTATAAGTAAATTTTCACGCCTAGCCATCATCGTCTCGCCAAAAGAGTCAGGAGCCGATATAAAAACATGGATCTTCTTGTCTGTAGCGTAAAGAAAATGTACTGTCGCCGATTAGAGTTAAAAAACTTCATGAAGTCCTAAATTTGTCTTTACCTCCTCAGTCAGTTTTAACTTGATCAGGTTCTTTGTTAAAGGCTGTGTCATTCTATACAGAACATTTCAATGAAATAAAACAATGTTGTACTCCTTAGATGTAGAAGACACAAGCAACATCACCACAGCACAAGAATGTTTCGCTGATGTTGGCATCCAAGATAAGATAATGTACATCCATAATCGCTTCTCCAAAATACCTACTATTATAACACACTTATAAACTCGAAATAATACCTTGGAGAATTCATTATCTTTGATATATGAAATTTGAGTAACGTTGTCTTCAGATATTCACGGTATTGTTAAAATTGCCTTTGAGAAACTCAGTAAGGTATCAATGAAAAATCCTGGTTACAAGATACTGTAAAATTTCTGCAAAACTTTCTGGTACAGAAACGTATATCTAAGGGAAATTCATTCAAAAAGGACTGTCTTTCTCTTCGCATGTTCCAGTAACGTCATGAGACGTTGAGAGATCCTTTTCACAGTATAATTTTTTTTCACTTAAAAACGCAGGAGCTTCCCACAAGGAAATCTCAAAGGGGTACCGGGTTCGAATCCCTGCTGTGGGGTAGGGATCTTTCTCCGACCAAGATAATTCCTCATCTTCCCCAGAGTCTAGAAGTATGAATGAGAGTGCGAATGTGTACGTGATCTAATGATTAAAACCCAACGAATATGCGTTAACACCTTCGATATGTTCCAAAGGAGAACGGCCGCCGATATGACCATTGGAGCAAGTAAGCATCTCAAGATAACTCTCTCGTGGGAGAGAGAGAGTGAGTAAGGTAAAAGTTCTACCAAACAATACGTTTACGATTAAATTTTTGTTTTTATTTGCTTATTTTTGGTGCTTATGAGGAGCTTCGTAAAGTTTTAATTATAACCCTCTAAAAGTGTGATAGAGAGTTTGTGTTGATATGTGCTTGTTAGTTCTTCTCTACGTAGTCACATCCAGACTTACACATTTTCCCCAGCGTTTCTGGACCTTCCGAATACCTTGATTGTACAAGTCTGCAGAATTCACTTTAAACTACTCTTCCACTTCATTAATGACGTCATTTGTGTTATCAAATTGATGACCACGTAACGGATTCTTCATTTCTGGGAACAAGAAAAAGTCACTTGGTACGAGATCGGGCGAATAAGGCGAATGCTGTAAGTTCTCAAAGCCACATTTCCTTGTTTTGTCAGCTGCAACTTGAGATGAATGAGTTGGTGTATTGTCAGCCAGAAGACGAACACCTTTGGAGAGCATACCGCGTCGTTTCTTAATCAGAGCTGCTCGTAACTTGTCCAGAAGATTGCAGTAGTATCTGTCAGTGATGGTTTGACCCTTGGCAAGATAATCTGTAAGGATGACTCCACAACAGTCCCAGAAAACTGAAAGCAAGACCTTTCCAACCGACTTTTGCACATTTGCCATTTTGGGAGGGGAGAATCGACATGTTTCCATTCCATGTTGATGGATGTTGTCCCTGGATTACACTGATAGATCCAGGATTCATCCATAGTTTCCAGACGACAAAAATATCACCTTCATCCTGTTCCAACAGCATCAACATCTGTCTTGAAAGGTCACGTCGTGTTTGCTTTCGGAAAGGGGTTAGCAAACGTGGAACCCACCGTTCAAATACCCAGACATGTGCAGTTCGACATGAATAATTTTGCACATACCACCATAATTAAGATGTGTATCATAATTGATATTTTGGATGGTTGCTCGTCTGTCTTCCAGTATTAAACACTCCACTTTCTTCACTGTGACAACATCGTCTGTCATTGACGGTCTACTAGCTCTTGCCTCATTTGTCAGGAACATGTGACCAGTTTGAAAATTCCTTTTCCACCTCACAATAGTGCCATATGATGGGCAATCATTTCCATAAACAGCCATCATCTCATCATGGGTTTCCCGGGCAACTTACACCTCAGTCACTTCTGGCACTCACTGTAAAAAACAATAGGACTCAAATCACTGAAACTACCAATATTATGTCTCGAGAGATCAATGATGAGACTGAAAATTTTTCTTCACTCTAACATAAAAACTACCGGGTGATAATTAAAACTTTTTCGACACTCCCTTCTATCTGTTTCATATTTCGTATTTATTTGCTTGCTTATTTCATCATTTGATTGTATTTACAAAGCATACATTCATCTTTCAGGATAAGGGAAAACACCAGAAAAATACTTGGCCAGGTAATGCCTCTGACCAAGATCAAAATTAGAGATTTCTTAATCTTAGGCAGACACAGTACCACCTATACCACAGAGGTGGGCATGTATTCCTCTGTATCCACATAAACTTACACTTATTTACTTGGAATGAAATAAATCATGTCAATTTTCTTCAAATATAAGTACATACGATATTTAAAGAGAACTTTATATAAACATTTGTTTTGTATATCTCAGCTATTAAGCTGATCTTAAGTACCTAAATGGGAACTGTGAATCACCAAACATCACTGCAATGACGTTACAGAGAAGTTACTCACGCAGATGCTGCCAAGCTTAACTCTGCTTAACCTGAGGTTAAGGAATGAAAACCACATTATACACTAGCATGAGTCAGAGACGTACAACATTTTGTTTTGTAGCTAAATTATTATATAAGTGACATTTTATGTTTTCTAAGACATAGATGATGTCCTAGGCACAAAGATGTTCTAATGATCGAGGTGACTGAAAGGTGAATATGTGGATAACATTGCAGTATGTCATTTGTTTTTTAATCACAGCGGCTGATTAGCCTTTTGAGAACACTAGTATAACCTTCTTAAAAATAGGCTATGCAGCATAAGAACTATTTCAGGACAATAGAGACAACGTATTTGTTATATAGGTATATACAAAAAGAAATTATATGTTTAGTTATGAGGAAACAAGAAATTCCAATCTAAAGTTTAAGCTAAGGTCCTCGAAGGTTTAAGCTAGCCCGCCCCGGTAGCGTGGTGGTAGCATGTCTGCCTCGCGTTCAAGAAGTCCCGAGTCCGAATCTCGGTTAGGGCGAGTTACCTGGATAAGGTTTTTCTCTGGGTTTTTCCCTTTCCCTGATAGACGAATGTCAGGTAACTCTAAGCTCCGTGGACCCCGAACTCATTTGAGCATCATTTCACCTAGTTCACCCATCGTCCGATATAACTTAATGTTGGAGGACGTAAATTAAAAAAAAAGTTCCCTGAAAACCAATAACAATAATAACATAACACTAACTATAAAATAAATAGCTGTAACAGCGTATTTTTGCAAAATTAACATAAAACATTTAATGAGCATTGGCAATAGGGAACACAGTGAGGCGATAAACCTATAGTTATTCCTATGTTTATGATGCATATGATACCTATTTGAAATGCGTATATATTGATCAGTTACTTGTACTGCTTCACCAAGTATGAAAATAGTACTCCGAAGGTGTGAAAATTGCCTTCCTTATCTTACTTACAGTAATTACTGTAGTACCTATTGAAATAGGAAAAGTTCTCGCCTGTAACGAATCAGATGCGTTAGAGCCTTGAGCGTTGCCATCTCGTTATCCCCACTCTTTTTATATTTCCCTCTCTCTCGCACACTTGCGAGTGTTCTTGGCGATAGACGTAAGGAAACGCAAACTGAATTTTCCAAAGTTTTATAACAATGTAATTTTTGAAATCACAATTGCAACATGAATATTCGTATATTACGCAAATGTTTTGAATATTTAGTTTAAAATTAATTATATTTTATGAACTACTTATTTTTTCTAATCCAACGAAAATACCAGCGGTACATCCATATTGCTGTGAATGTTACTTATGTTAAGAGATAATTCGTCATTTTCATTGTCTTCATCGTCTTATTACTGAAAATTTATGATGATAGATTCCAAAATCTCGTTACGTGCTAATTATTTTCAAAAGTCGTCTTCATGTAGTTTATCTGATGTCTGACGCGGTTTTCCCACTCTTGTGCTCCTTGTCAATTTCTTCGTGAATAAGTCATTCAACGTCAGTCAGTTTAAAAATATTATTTCTGTTTGACATAACATAACATAATTTGAGCCCACATTAGCTCAATCGGATTGTTCTAGAAGTAGTAAGGGGAGGGGGAGGTGGATCACGTCTCATTGATCCAGCTGATACACTTTTTCATGGAAGAGTAACTGAATAATACTGCTTTGAACTCTCTAGAGTAAATAAAGATTACGAACCATTCATAAATAAAGATATGATGTGACCAGACACGTTCTGCCAGACCAGCAAGAAGTGTACCGGTTCCTCTCATCGAATTTAACAAATATCTTGGCTTATTCAAAGTACATACTTCTTTTATCACGTCATGTCAAATGTATACGTTTCAGTTCTGAGTTATTTCAATATTCGTTCAGGCACATATGCCAACCAACAATGATGTTCAATACAGTGCTTACGTTGAAATGCATTGTTATAATATAATGGTATCTACCTTATTTATTTGTGTTAGAAAAAATATTTGAGCTAAAACTATGGGGGTTTTACGGTTATATTAAACACATTACTCTCTCCTTCACCATGGGTCAGTTTCTACAAAATCTGAAATTTTTTGTTGCGGCGGATAGTATTTATTAGAGATTGATTAGTTTGGAGCTCGTCACACACCACTTAGGGTGAATGCAATACGACAACACCACAGGATTCCGATTAGTTGCTCACTTAGTAGCGCTCAAGGACAAATATCATCCCATTTGACACACATAATAGTTACATACATGCACATGTGTCAGGTGAAATCGGTTTTCCCTTTAGGTTTTCCGCGTTAATGGTCACTGAGGATGAGGAAGTAGGGAATGGCTTGACTTCTTTTGGAGTACCGTTCCTCAAGTCTACTTACAGCTTCTCTTACAGTTTTGAATAGTGTAAAAATGCCAAATTTTGAGGAAACCATTTACATAGAGCTAATAGAAGTAGAAGCAGAAGTGACTTTGGGCTTCATAGATAATTTGTAGATGTGTCCCTTGCATTAAAGGAGATTCGAGGTGAAAGGAAGAAGAAGGAGACTGAGGAGCCATAACAGAGGTTAAGATCCCTAACATTTTCAGACTAAAGCACCTCTACACCGGCAGTATAGTGACCGAGCTTAAAGGATTTCTAGGCGGCTGCCTTTGTACCAAAAAACTGTCCTCTCCCCTAACAACAATGTCATAAACATCTTAGGATACACTTACCGGGTTGAAGGGGTGAAGAATGTTAGACACGTGTTTAGAACTGAGAATACCCAGGGTTGTCGTTGTTTAAAATAACGTGTAGAAGTAAAAAAAGTCAATCTGAATTCACTGTACGAAGTATTGATTTTTTCAAATACATTTTAAATAATTAATGTATCCTATAGTAATCTTATAACACTTTATAACATAACTGAAAAAGATATATTACCTATGCTGTTATGGTGTAGTACTTATATTACCTACAACAACTAAATACGTATTATTAGAATAATATCTAAAGAAAGCTTAGTAAAACATTCCGATACCTTGTTGTAGGACCATCATTACAATTTTAAAAGGGTTAAATTGCATCAGTGCGCATGAATTTCCGACTGATATTTACTTGGAAATTAAAGAAGCACTTTGGATATTCTGGTATGTAATAATAATTTATAAGCAAAGATTGCACGTTAGAGCTTTATTTATTGCAATCGTGAGCCGATTTATCCTAAAACATTTTCCTACATTCTCTGGCAGCTACAGGTTGTGAATCAAATCAAATTTCAGTTTATTTAACAAAGCAGTAAATACCCCAAAAGAAAAAAAGAAAAAAAAAGAAAAAAAAAGAGACTAAGGAAGTGAAGAAAAACTTGTGAGGAAACTCTTTTACTCTTTTTAAATGCTGGAAGATTTTCACAACGATGTCTGCTAATTTTACAAATTTGAATAAAGTTAAGCAGTTTAATTTTGTTTTGTTTGGGGGGGGGGCCCTTCTGTTAAACGCAGTTTAAAGAAATGATCACGTATATTCCGCATAATAATTAAATGCCAAACGCTTTAGAACTCGAGAAAGGTTAGAAATACTGTTAGGTATATATTACAAGTATGAATGGAAATCCATGTTAGTTTCGATTCCCACGGTCTCCACATCTTAATTTAAGTACGTAAGTGCTAAACGCTAAAAACTATTAAACACTAATACATTTATAAAACTACACTAAGTAAAACACTATGTAGCTTCTATAAATATATGCTAAATTACCACACATAAGAAGCACGATTGCACAGTCTAAGATAATAGAATGCACCGCAATCCTAAGGACCCAAGGAAAACATCGCAACAGCGCTTTAACTTGGTGAATTTAGTGAGAAGGACCACCCCATATGTTTGAGGGTGGAAGACCCTTATAATTACTTCTGTGGTCAGAAGGAAAGCTTTGATGTCACCTGGGATGGAATGAACACAGCTGCTATACAACCAAACCCTCTACAGGTTCGTACAACGGTCTCCCACAAGAGGGAAAAGGTACCCGGAGACCGCCTCGTTCCCAGAGAGGAACCTACTAAGAGTATCATGTTTCCCTGCCATGTAGAACCAAGACAACTGTGTTCATGTTGCAACTCTAAGAGTACTAAGCGGATGAACGTTGATTTGAAACTAGTAGAGAGGTTAAATAGAAGGAGGGAAAATTCAGGGGGTGAAGTAACCTTCCCAGTGTTCGCCTAGCAGCCTGGAAAACCCTCGAAAAACTCTATGACTCAGAAAGATGTGCCGTAGGCTTGCCTTGCTCAATTAAGATAATAATAGTTGCTCAATTATTTGGGGAAAATTTCAAGGATCTATGTATAATATCTTACACCCGAGATTGGTATTGCTCTCGATCATATCAATGAACCTTTCAGCTGCAAAATAGCGACTTCTAAAACATTATCACTGTATATTATGCGACACTTCCTGTTTCTTACCATGCACTTTCAATCTGTGTTAATGGTTCAGCGGAAAGACCATAAACGGATGCGGAGGTTCCCCTGCATCACATGAAGTTCCCAGCTTACGACCTTGTCATGCTTCATTGTTCAACAAGAGGAGGCCATGGTCGCTGAAGTTTTATACCAAAAAACCACAAGACAGAGAGAGACAAAGGTCGTAGTAACCACAATAATAATTGTTTTCATTGTCACTTCGATTGATGCGTGTTGTACTTTGTTGTGGATGAATAGATGAAACCAAAGATGGAAACGCAATCATAAAATACATTTCGTTTTGATTTTGGACGTTGCACATCTATCTATAAGGTTTTGCATACAATGGAGAAAACTTCTGAGAAAAATAAAATATTAGAGTGTTAAGTAGTTTAGTCGGAATGTATCTAATTCGAGGCTGCTAGTTTTCGTGACAATGAAAATAATTATCCTAAATTAACTAAAAGTTATAGGGCAGTTTCTGGTGAAATAACCAGAGAACTAACACACTTAAGCTTTGAGAAGGGAAAACTGGACATAAATTAACTTTCTAATCATAAATGCATGTCTCTTCGTGTAAAAGCGTTAACACTCAAATGCTTGTGTGTCAATCAGAATAACTTCAAAAATTCATTATGAATATAACCTTTTATTATCTATTATGGATTTGATTACAGTAAGTCTACTAATTTCAATTATACCCCTCTATTAAATGCCCTAACTGTGGTACTCAACCTAAAATCGTTTTAGCAGTGTATTATTTACCACTTCCTATTTAATACGTACTGGTTTCTTATACGATATTAAAACCATATTGCCCTGATGAAGTATTCCTGTGTTGAGTTTCCTTGGCAACCCTTATTAGAACGTTCCTGTGTTACTTTTCATCACACGATAGTACAATTTTAATTATAAGTCTTAAATTAACAATACAGTAATATACTACAATTACATAGGTAGTCTGAAAAGTTTCCGACCTAATAAAGATACAAGAAATTTTTCAGATATATATATTTTTTTCAACATGGTCTCCTGGTAACTCTACACACTTCTCTCAGCGATGCTCGCATCTCTGTAACCCGTCCAAATAGTACTCGGCGTTTTTCTCTGCAAAATAATTGTTCAGGAAGGGATTGTCTCTTCAGTTGACGAAAATCTCTGTCCTCCAAGCGCAATTTACAGATGGGGAAACAAAACGAAATCGCTTGGGGCTAGATATGGCGAGTAAGGTGGTGGTCAAGCAGTTCAAAACGTAATTCGTGGATTTTCGCCATTGCAACCGCTGAGGTGTGAGACGGTACGTTGTCTTGTTGAATCACGATTTTTTTTCTCTGCAAATGTGGCCGTTTTGCCGCAAGTTCTGCCTTGAGCTTATCAAGTAATGATGTGTAGTATTCTCCTGTAATGGTTTTTCCTTTTTGAAGATAATCGATTAAAATAACTCCATAACTATCCCTAAAAACAGTCGCCATCGGTTTCTCAGCCGAAGAAAAAGAGTTTTTACTTTTTTTTGAGCCGGTTCCCCCTTTGAAGTCCATTGTTTGAAATGTGTTTTTGTTTTGGGCGTATAATGGTGTATCAAAGTTCATCTACAGTAATTAATCGGCACCAAAACTCGGATTTATTGCGCCTAAACTGTGCCAACAGAGCATTGGAATTGTTCATTCAAACACGTTTTTGGTCTAACGTGAGCAAACGCGGCACCCAATGCGCAGACAGTTTTCTCGTGTCCAAATGTTGATTTAATATGTGACAAACACGTTCTTTTGACACGTTCACAGCCTCTGCTATCTCTCTCACTTTAATTCAGTGGTCGTCTAGCACCATTTGGTGAACTTTGGCGATATTTTCCTCGGTAGTTGCAGTTTTTGGACGTCCCGAACGTTCATCGTATCCCAAGCTGTTGAGCATGTTGAGTTCGGAAACTTTTCAGACCACCCTCATAATTACATATTAAATAACTAAAGCTGCTTGCATTCTGAATAAATTGTTAGTTCATTTGGATCATTTCATAAATCACATTTTTCTTTTCATTTCTTTACGTCGTCTATGTTTTCGACTCTTCTTCCTCTTTGCTATTTATTTAAAGGTATTAAATGACTTACATGGTGTAACGCTTTCAATAAATATTTTAGCATTATTCGCTTTACAGGTCTCCCACATTTTCATTATAAATGAAGTGTGTATTTTGAATTCTTTGAAAACAGCCTTTTAAGTTCTCTTCATTTTGAATGAATTATGTATAACTGGACAACGAAAAGGATAGATACTATTTTATTAGCACTTATTGCTGTTAGATCATTATTAAACATATAATTTTTATGACGTAATCATTTTATTGGAGTCGATTCTTTGTGAGACATTTCTCACATTTTTCCTATCTGGGAAGCCACTATCGGTTTTTACTTCCTTTATTTCTCTCTTTGTTTCTTTCAGGTTGTCAGGCAAAGAGCACTGAATATCAAAGGCGTCAGTAGCGCTCTTTATAAAGGTGATTTATTTCTTTATCTGTATTGCAAAATGTGTACTTGTGTTTTTAAAGTGCATTTGGTTTACCAAGAAGAAGAAGAAGAAGAAGAAGAAGAAGAAGAAGAAGAAGAAGAAGAAGAAGAAGAAGAAGAAGAAGAAGGTGGAGAAGTTTTTGTAAGAATTGTTTTTAGAATAGAGGTCATGCTAGGGCAATAAGTCATAGCTTTATTCTTACGATGATGGCTAGGATAAATTTCTGTTAAGAAAAACAAATGACTGTATATGAAATATTTGATAATGAAAGAAAAGGAAATATGTAGCAACAGAATCAAAGAAGGCTATGCAAAAACATTTAGATATTGAAATAAAATTTAAACAAGAATGGAGTCAATATGGTGATAAACAAGTGTTTCTTGTATCAGCATGTTGTGCGAATATTTAAGTATACATTACTTACTGAAGAATATATTTCATGACTATGGAAAATGAGGTTTTACTTGAACAATCTTTAGAAAGATGCAACCATAATAAATAAAGAGTAAAAACGTCTGCTTAATGAAACCTTCAAATGGTGATGTTTCGTGTTTGCATGAAGATTTTCCAACAATGCTATCGGTAACGCCTCCTTCCTACGATAAATTTGTCGTTGATCGATGTCCTTAACTGCTCATTAAGATAACGATTTATGGTGCTCAAATACCACACGCCCTTTTCTTCGCTACATGAATGAACGGTAAGGAAATGTCAGAGGTGTTGGCAGCCCTGACACAGATCCCAACACGCCCACCAACACGCAATCTGGTTCGCTTATTGTCATCGGCAAACCTTGCGGTCTGCCACAAGGTCATCTGTGTATAATACTGCACCACTTTCTCCTCTGCATAGTTGAATTTTAGATTGAGATTGATGTTTATTCTTATATGATGCATTCTTTATATAGTGATTACATGCCACGAGGGTCACATTAAAATTAAAATTACAAGAATGTAACACAAATCACTGCAGAATTATAATCTCTAGACTTTAGACAACATTTTCCATATTGTGACATCACTAGCCTCTATCACAGACATTTCCAAAATGGCGGATATAAACATTTCATGCTGTCATTGATAAAGAAGAAATATCTTTGCTGAAATTCGACTTAAACATACCTTAGGAGATGTCTGCATGGGCACAGTGTTAGGACAAGGGTAAAAACATTCCAAAAATGGAGAGAAAGCGAGTCTAGTAACTGAAGCCCTCAAACTGCCTTTATGGTACTTGAAGAACGATAGATAAAATATGTAGAAAGAAATGGAGGGTAAGTTAGGGGTAGGGGATGTCCGAAAGTTAATGAAAGAATTGGTTGAAATGAATATGCGAGGTGTGTTCAAAAAGTATCGCCAATTCTGTGTTTTTTAAGTATTTATTTGTTCATAAATATCTATTTTTTCACCTTCAAAGTAATCCCCACCAGATATTGTACACTTGTGCCAACGTTTCTTTCCAATCCTCGAGGGACTTTAAAAATTCGTTTTTTTTTCCTTGTGATCCTGTTGAGCTGCTACTTCGATGCGGTCTTTATCTCTTCAAACTTGGTGTACCGTCGTCCTTTCATGGGCCTCTACAATTTTGGGAACAGAAAAAAGTCACAGGGGCCAGGTCTAGGGAGTGCAGTGGCTGCATCGTCATGAGTGTGTTGTTTTTGGCCAAGATTTCGTGTACAAGCAACGATGTGTGAGCAGGGGCGTTATCATTGTGCAAAAGCCAATTTTTGTTCTTCCACAAATCTGGACGTTTCTGGCGGACTGCTTCGCGATAATTCCGCATAATTTGCAGGTAATATTCCTTGTTGATCGTTTTACTCTGTGGCAAGAACTAATGATGCACCACGCCCCTGCAATCGAAGAAAACTGTAAGCAAAACCTTCAAATTCAAGCGAACTGGGCGAGCTTTCTTTGGTCTTGGCTCGTGTATCAGCATCGTTGGCGTGAGTGAGCTTTAGTTTCCACGTCATAGCCATAAACCCATGATTCGTCACCAGTCATGACCCTCTGGAGCACATTGGGTCGTCGTGGACAGAGTTCAACAGCTCCTTACCAACGTTAATGCGATGGTGCTTTTGGTCGAAATTGAGCAACTTTGGTGGCGACCCTCCACATGCCCAAATCATTGGTAAAAATCGAATAGCACGAGCCAATTAATATGTTTAGGTCCTCAGCAGTTTCTCTAACGCTGATTCCACGATTGGCCAATACTATTTTCTTCACTTCTTCAATGTTTTCGTCTGTTGTTGACGAGCTTGGGCGTCCGGGACACTCCTCGTCTTTCACATTTTCTCGACCCTCTGGGAACCTTTTGTACCACCGATAAACGTTGCTTTTGTCCAAGGTAGCTTCACCATATGCTACAGTCAACATTCGGAATGCATTCGCGCACTTAAATTTGTTTTTCACACAACATTTGATACAGATCCTTCGTTCCATTTATTGGAATAGGCAAAATTCGAGGACGAGGAAAACACGTCCAACCAAAATAGCTGTCAACAATTATTAACTGAACATTCAACAGTACCAATATAACGCCTCAAAACAATCGAAAATCAAATATACGTAGCCCGCGAAAATTTAAAATTCGCGATATTCTTTGAAGAGACCTCGTATATATACCACCGATAGTAATAGCCATGCACTCCTACTGACACTAAGTGCCATCTACAGTGATAACGCGAAACTAATCACGTCTGTCGGACTCGGAAGTTTAGTCGACTTTTTTCTCAAGTAAATAATTATCAAGCTAAAATTTACAAATAGATTAGCGAGCAACATTATAAAGTACTTGCGTAGGTACCTTAATGTTTCTACATCCTTTGACGCGTAGTAATTTTTACAATATTTTTACAAAAATCAATTAATAATTAATGAACTAATGCTATAGCAACATGAAAAAGCTTTATCCAGATAACTCATTCTGACTGGGTTTAAAACCCGGTACCATGTTATCTAATCTACCTGGGCTTAAATGCTTTCTTTATATTTTTTGTGCAAGTTGTAAACATTGTAAATCATATACAATCTGTTATTTGGTATCGTAAGCCCAAAGAATGAAAAAGGCCATCTGGTGACTAAATTTGCTACTCCACCTTTTTGGTTATGTTAATCTGTATCGTTATATATTGTATAGACAGCTCCATAGATTTACCTTAGAGATTTTATTTGTATTCTACAGACTGTTGCAAAAAAAAAAAAAAAAAAAAAAAAAAAAAAAAAAAAAAAAAAAAAAGTCCTGAAATTGGAATGAGACAACGAGTGTGAAAGGAGAACTTAGTTGAGAATTACCCTGAGACAAGAACAGGCTTCATTTGTGAGCTCTATAGAGATGGACTGTCCATTTGCATGTTGCAGTAGTCACCTTGAACATGTTTGGATTTCTTGCTCACTTATTTGTTATGTCTGCTGCCTTTTCCTGAAGGACGAGAGCAAGTGCAGATTATGTAGCGGAAGGTGACGATGATACTGTGACTTTGTGAGTTCGTAGAATTAAAAGTCTAGTCTGCAGAAATTCAAAATGTTCTTTATTTCAAGTAAAATGCACTTCGTGTACCCCTTACAGGTTCTAAAAATGATGTGACACACACGTACGCAATCTCCAAGGTCTCTCGTTGCTTCACCGCACGTAACAAACAAAAGAATTTACTTGCGGTACACTTCAAACCACTATACAGCTGCACACACACGATTAACAGCTCAACTGGTAACTTCCTTAACAACTGGTCCCTTGCCTTTTATTTATACCGGAAAGCTGCCGAAGTTTCAACACCTTTCACTACGGCAAGGGAAGGAAAAGAATTATGCAGACATCATTCTCTCTTTCTCTGTTTCCCTCTCTCTCTCTCGGCAAGCGTTCAGCGATCGCGCCACTATCTTTCTTTCCTGCCTTCGCATGACCAGCACTGGCTTGTCGCAACTCCAACAAATAATGCGATGGGTGACACTGGCAAGTCACTGGGAACCACTAAACCCAGAGACGCAATGCAAGTAACGTGGCTTCGTGCCGCTTAAGGAGGATGGGGCGAACGAGGATGGAGGATGGGGCGAACGACTAATTGAACCATCTAGTAGCTGGTTTCCTCATCCGGTAAAGCGAATGATTAGAGGCCTTGAGGCCGAAATGACCTCAAACTGTTCTCAAAATTTAAATGGGTGAGAACTCCAGCTTGGTCGAGTGAAGCCGAAAGGCGGATCAGGGTGCCATGTGGGCCATTTTGGTAAGCAGAACTGGCGCTGCGGGATGAACTAAACGCCGGGTTAAGGCGCCTAAACCGAAGCTCATGGGAGACCATAAAACGCGTTGATTGCTTAAGACAGCAGGGCGGTGGTCATGGAAGTCGGAAGCCGGTAAGGAGTGTGTAACAACTCACCTGCCGAAGCAACTAGCAACTGAAAACTGTGGGGTTCTTATAACTCCAGTCATTGTTCCAGAATGCAGTCAATTTCTCGCGAAGCAGCGAGAGAAAAACGGGACTAACCAGACATTACTCTCTCTCCTTCTCTCTTCGTTTCTTTCTCTCTCTCGGCAAGCATAAAGCGATCGCGCCACTATCTCTCTTTCTTTCCTGCCCACGCGTTACGAGCACTGGTTTGCCGCAGCTCCAACGATCGGTGACAATACCTTTCGAAACTACACAGAGGTTCGGGTTAATTCACTTATCTGCTTTTTAAATCATTTTAACAAGTTCTTTAATCTCGGAGAATAGTACCGACACAGTAGATCAAATCCTACCTTGACTGAAGCCTTCCTCAGGTTTTCCTCAATCCTCATAAATGGCAAATGCTGGAAAGGTAACCTGGAAAGAGTGATGCAGCGGCACAGTAACATCTACGTTGCATTTGATACGTTCGGAGTTCGATGTTCTTTGAATACCCACCCAAACTTACGGAATTTTCGTGGCTTTTCCGGTCGATAGGCGAAATTTCGAGTGATAGCCAAGCCAAGCTATTCTACCTGTTACATGAACACCTCTGCCTCTCCTAATGTACATTTCATTTCTAAGAGATAGAGTCAAACAACTGAATACGTGCGAAATATCATGATTTCTAATCCTGAGATTTCTTTTATACCAGGGCTGTTCAATAAAAAATGTTCATAATTTTATCGGCCGCGCCGTGGCTCAGTGGTTAGACCGCTTGGCTCTCACCAAGACGGCCCGGGTTCGATCCCAGGCGACCGCAAAGTGAGATTTTTGGTGGACAACACGGCGCTGGGTCGGGTTTTCTCCGGGATCTCCGGTTTCCCCTGCAATCTCATTCCAACGGTGCTCCATCTTCATCTCATGTATCACCAGTATCATCGCCTGCGGTGCCGTATGTAGTAAAAGCGGGTGTTAAACACTACACATTTATCATTTTGATCATAATTTTTATTACGGTCATAATTTTTCGCACCAAAATTCAAACTTATAATATTCTGTTAGCTTAATGTGAAACAAACACGCCGTAGTAGTTTCATTGTTGGTACTCCTGTTTCTCGCCTGTGAGAATCAGGAAAGTTCGGACATGTTTAGTACCGCCTCCCGCTGCAATGGAGGTAACACGCGAGGAACAATATGGGGCTTTAAAATTCTGCTTTCGTCTCAACAAATCTTCAGTTGAGGCCTATACAATGTTACAGGAGTCCTATGGAGAGTCTGTTCTTCCCTACACCTCAGCTCGAAGGTGGTTAAAAATGTTTAAAGAGGGAAGACCATCAATTTCAAAGGAAGGTGGACCCGGTGCTCCAGTTACTGCTCTTATGGAAGAAAACATCAACACTGCTGCTGCCATTGTGAGAGAGGATCGACGAATTACCTTAAGATCACTTTCTAAAATACTGAACATTTCATTGGGAGCCACCTACGGGTTGGTGACAGAGACATTACACATGAAACGTGTTTGTGTGCGATGGATTCCAAGACTGTTGCTTCCCGAACAAAAGGACATTCGCATGCACGTCTGCGTGCAGTTAAAGTTGATGTTAGAGGAAGATCTGGAGTTTCTTTCAAACGGAATCACTGCTGATGATCCTTGGCTACATCATTTTGATCCTGAGAGCAAACAGCAAAGCTTCATCACCAACCCCCAGAAAAGCAAAAGTGGTTGCTTCTGCTGGGAAAGTTATGGTCATCTCATTCTTTGATATTCAGGGAATGGTTTATCAACTTTTTGTACCTGTACACACATGAGTAACTGGACAATACTACAGCGATGCCCTGAAAACATTGCAAGTCCATATCAGGCGCAAAAGACCACATTTCCTTGAAGTAGGCTGGTTGCTGCACCACGATAATGCGCGGCCGCATATTGCCAATGTTGTTGCTGAATATCTTGCAAAAATCAACGTGAAGTGCATCTGTCACCCTCCCTATAGTCCGGATTTAGCCCCATGTGACTCTTTTCTATTCCCTAACATGAAGAAACACCTTCGTTTGAGACATTATCCATCATCAGAAGCAGTGGTGAAAGCTGCGGAGCCGATTTTGAAGGATATCTCAGAAAATGGTTTCCAGCACGTCTTTGAAGACTGGCAGAAACGCTGGGACAAGTGCATCGCATTCAGGAGAGACTATTTTGAGGACCATCAAAATTATGAGGATGAGTAAAGGTACGTTGTCAAAAAAGTTGTAATCTCTTTATTGAACAGCCCTCGTAGCATAAAGTTAGACACAAAATCATTCAATAATTCTAATCTTAATCGTTTAATAATACCAAAAAGGTTCGTACGTACTGCGATACCACCTAGTATCGATAGATCCAGTTATCTACGATCGAGATCCTATCTGTAGTTATAATTACAGAACTTTCCAGCTCTGAGACTTGATATTCAACTTTTTTTTCTCTTCAGCTATTTCTGTTGTGGCAGCAATGTTGCTCAGAATAACGGGAATAAAATGGCGTATATTAGTGCAGTAAGTAATCTCCTGTGAAGTAACTGGACTATCTTAATAAGAAGGCATTAACAGTACACACTTCAAGTGTCGTTTTTACACAAGCATTTATTATTTTGACCTAAAACAATAAACTCCTGTAGCAGAAGCATTAGAACATTATAGAGTAATGAAATAGCGGATAAGTATCCTAGTAACCGTGACCTACTTAGAATATTTTGTCTAAAGTCGTGGTCGCCTAAATTTATATTTTAGACAAGGCTACACTGAAAATTCGCCGATGTTGAAAATCATGGAATTTTCATTTTTGGCATTTTTTGGTAGCTTAGGTTGTATGGCATTCTGTTTTTATCATTTGCACCATTTTAGGCCATCACGTGACAATTAAAAGAGACATTTAACAATCGTTAAAAGTAACGATCATTACTTTAAAGTTAATTTTCTGTGAAACTTTTTTCTTGTACTTTTCAGTATACAAAATGCCTCACGCGTTAAAGCTTTTCATTTAACTTGGTAAAACTTGTATAATAGGTCCATAATATGTAAATAATAAACGTCACATTTCCCCATTTTCTGTTACTGCTCATGTTTTGAAAATTATATGACGTTAAGGAAAAAAGTTAATATTTTCAGAACTTTGAGAGCTGACACATGCAAAATATTTTAGAACAAATTCTACAAATATTCCAAAAAATAGGAATGTAGGTGTTTTAAAATTGCTCTGTACTAGCCGAAAACAAAAATTCTACTTAAAAGCTCAAATTTTGATGCGTAGTAATTTTTGGAATATTTTCAAAAAAATAATTAATAATTAATTAACTATTGGTGTAGCAACGTGAAAATTTGCATGCCAGTTCAAAATGATACTCTAATTATATGGCTAAATTTTCTTAATGTTAGATTCATTATTATAGAAGTTAGAATTTTCAGTGTAGCTTTGCCTTAATTCCTTTTTTCCAGTACTTAATGCTGTTAAATATATCCATCTGTTAATAATTTAAAATATAGCTAGAGTATCAGTAAATATAATTACCACTTTTTCAAACCAATCATGATGCGTGACTTTCAAAGCGAGGAAAGGTTCAAATAATTTTTATTAAAACAAGAGAGAATAATGACTCAAAGAACTAATACTGCTCTTCAGTACATTTTCTACTGTATAGACACAAGCAGGCCCTTCTTGCATTGCAAGACTGGTCACACTACAAGCAGACATATTCCTGTGTCCACTCAGACGTTTCAATTTTTCCCAGAGCTGCACACACCGCGTGAACTAAATGAAAAAAGTATACAATTCACACACTTTTACGATTAACTTAAAACTACACAAGAATTTCCTATTTTTCACCACTAAAACCAATCGTAAAATACTATTGCTAATGATATTGAAATATACTGTCACGAGGTATTGTTCTGCCACTCGTAAACGAATGCCGAGAGAGAGAGAGAGAGAGAGAGAGAGAGAGAGAGAGAGAGAGAGAGAGAGAGAGAGAACAACAGAGGGAGAAAGAAACAGACCGTTCCATGGCGTTCTCGCTACGTCACGAAAGATCGTGCTTGTTCGAAAGTTGGCGAGGCACACGAAAGGATAGTAGTCGCATTATGCGAGATAGTGATATTTGGTTTTATACGATAAGAAATGGAATTTCTTATCGAAACTGAACCTTCTCGTAAAAATTATACATCCTCGAATGCGGCTATTTGTTGTGAAACAAAATAAGCATGATGTGATAGATGGCGAATGACGTAATTGTACTTAACAAAAACATCTTGTACAGAGATTGAAATTCATTAATAGTTTTGGCAGGTATAGTGATCGCGCTTAAAGGATCCTCAGGCGGGTGGCTTTGTGGGGTAAACTGTTCTCACCCGTAACCACAATGTTATAAACATCTTAGGATACAGTTACCGGTTTGGAGGTGTAAAGAATGTTAGGCACGTGTTTACAGCTGAGAATACTCAGGGTTGCCGTTGTTTAAAATAACATTTAGAAGAGAAAAAATCAATCTGAATTCACTGTACGAATTAATCATTGATCTTTTCAAATAAATTTTAAATACTTTATGTATCTTGTAATAATACATAATGTTACAACGCTTTATAACATAACTGAAAGGAGATATATTATCTATGTTGTTATGGTATTAGTACTTATATCACCTACAAGAACTAAATGTGTATTATTAGCATGATATCTAATGAGAGCTTAGTAAATATTCCGATATCTCGTTGTAGGACCATCATTACAATTTTGAAAGGTTTAAATTGCATCAGTGTGCATGAATTTTCGAAGGATATTTACTTGCAAATTAAAGAAGCACTTTGGATATTCTGGTAGTTAATAATTTATAAACAAAGATTGCACGTTAGAGCTTTGTTTATTGCAATTGTGAGCCGATTTATCCTAAAACATTTTCCTATATTCTATGGCAGCTACAGGTGGTGAATCAAATTTCAGTTGGTTTAACAAAGCAGTAAATACCTCAAAAGTAACAAAAAAAAAAACGAACTATGGAATTAAAGAAAAACTAGCAAGGAGAATCTATTACTCCTTTTAAATGCTGGAAATTTTTACAAGGATGTCTGCTAATTTTAAAAGTTTGAATAACGTTAAGTAGTGTTTTTTTTTTAAATTCAAATTGATAATCATGCAAATTCCCCATAATAAGTAAATATGTCATGTCCTCAACGCTTTAGAACTCAAGAAAGGTTAGAAATACTGTTAGGTACATATTACAAGTATGAATGGAAACTTATGTTAGCATATCCATGTTAGGTTCTATTCCCACGGTCTCCACATCTTAATTAACTTACGAAAGTGCTAAACGCTAGAAACTACTAAATTTATAAACCTATACTAAGCAAAACACTATGTAACTTCTATAAATATAAGCTTAATTAACACACATGAGAAGTACCTGTGTACAATCTAAGTTAATAGAAGGTGCTGAAGTTCTGAGGACACAAGAAAAACAGAGCAACAGCACTTTAACTTTGTGAATTTAGTAAGAAGGACCACCCCATATGTTTGAGGGTGGAGGACCCTTACAATTGCTTCCATGTGGGATCTGTGGTTAGAAGTGAAAGCTCTGGTTTCGTTTAGATGTCGCCTGGGCGGCTACTATACATCTCTTTGCAAATTGTTGCCTTTTTGGATACATGATGAGCTAGGTTTCCCGGGTGAGCTAGGTTTCGTGCGTTGAGGAGGGAGGAAATTCATCTTTCAAAACTGACCTGAACAACATTTTTATTGTGTTCCCTGGCGAATTCCACTTATCAATTAAATTTACAACCTTGAACACATTTTCCTCAGCCAGTGGGCACCTTATAATAACGCCACAATATCCTGAAGCTACAGTCCTTGACATTCCACTAGTTCCTCTTTCCTCGACCTCACCTCGCACATACTGGACTGTCAGAAAACCCATTGTTGTATATTTTTAGTCCTGAAACATTACTTAAGAACTGTGCTATTCTATGTATATAATACAGATTCATATTAATTCAATTATTAAGAGAAATGCCTTTTTCAGACGGTTGATAAGATAGAAAGTAGGACATTCTTTCTTTCAGTGTTAAAAATCCAGTAATTCCAACTTTAGTTTCTTAACGAATCGTCTCATTTAAGAAGGCCGTAAATCTAAGTTAAATAATATTTGTATAAAATGGCGGGTCATATGAATGGGAATATGGACTATACTGAACCTGTTGAAATTTTACAAGCAGCAGAGCAAGTGAAATTACAATTATTGCCCAAAATATCAAGAAACCAATACGACATTGCATACAACAATTTCCTGGACTGGTGCAAGGTAAAGAATATACAAAATAATTCCACTGAAAATATTTCGTTAGTGCTCTTTGAAGAAAAAGTCAAAATATGGGCCACCTGAACAAACTACTCAATCATAAAGCTGTGTTTTAATGTAAACAACAACCACGACATCAGTAAATACTACAATATGACGGCCAAAAAGATCCAACATTCTAGCTGAAGAACTAATCTACATCTTCATCAAATCAGCACCAGACTAAAAGTATTTAATAATAAAGATTCTTTTAATTAGGGATATTTTTGTTACGTTATTTTTATAGATTTATTAATTTCACTACCTCTCTTAAGTATAATGTTGTGATTTTCTGAAAGTCATGTTGGCAACACTGAAGCTACGCAAGCCAAATGAACATCGCAACCCGATGAATAACATGACTTGAGAGAGGTAAAAAAACAATACAATATATTTATATATAATGAATTCACGTTTGTTGGTTCCACAAAAGCTTAAGACCGGCTGAACCGTTCCCCCCCTTTTTTTTCGTTTCTCCCGTTCTCGTCAATGCTGACGCTAGGAGGCGCTAGGGTTCCTTCAGAGCGAGGGGGCCGAAGCATACTGACCTGAGTGATGAAATCAGGTTTGAGGTGTCGGCCCAACGCCTGAGATGAATGATTGATGGAGAAATTAGTGGAATGATGGTAGGGGAAACCGGAACCCCCGTAGGAAACCTACCCAAGCGCCATGTTGTCCACCATAAATCCCACTTTGCGGTCGCCTGAGATCGAACCCGAGCAGCCTGATTTGACTAATTTTGGTTTTGAAATATTTGTTTAAGTCCAAGGAAGGTTTAAAAGGTGAGAAAAGAAAAAACCCGCCTAGGTAGGTAGATGGTAGCAAGTCTGTCTCACGTTCAAGAGGTCACGAGTTCGAATATCGGTCAGCGTGAGTTAACTGTATAAGGTTTTTCTGGGGTTTCCCCTTATCCTAAAAGACTAATGTTGGGTAGCTCTAAGCTCCATGGTCCCTGGGCCCATTTCAACCATTCCATGCATCGTCCCATATGACTTAAAAATTTAAAAGAAGAAAATTAAAAAAAAAACTGAAGTGGTAATGGACCGGAACGGGGAGTATCTTCGTCAGTTACATATTCCGATTCCAATGGATTCCTTGAGAACATGAATTGTCCATGGCCTACTCTTGTACACTTTATTTTTTAGATACCCCCACAAGAAAAAGTCCGGTGAGGTTAGGTCAGGGGATCCCAGGACATTGCTCCATCTTGCTGTGAATAACCTCTCTCAATTCGATATCATCTTCTTAAAACTTCAGAGAATATAGTGAGACGAGTGCAAACATGTATAGATGCTGGTGGATAACACTTCCAACATTTTCTCGGAGATGTAAATAGTGTAATGTAATCTCCTAATTGTGTATTATATTCTCCCAAAGTTGCAGGTTTGTGCTATTATTGGTTCAAAAGTTATGGGTTATTGAAATGGTTCAGGTTTATATGGGTCGCAATGTATTTAACCTTCAACCTCAATTGCAGATTTTTCCTTAGCTCTGATCGGTTGTGGTCCCAGTTGATTCGATTAAACCAGGTTCTACTGTACAGAAAAACGCAAAAGAATTCAATTTGTACACATTATTTTCAGATCAAGTTTCCCATGTAGATTGCATTATCGAATTTATTGCAAAGTCTAGTATAATTAAGATACAATGGCTCTCATATTATGAGCTTAGTCTCGAATCCCTGTTTAGTTAAGTTGCTTCTTTAAATAATATTTTTAACGTCTTTGTATAACTTGTAGGTCAAATATTGGGCAGTTAGTGCTATGGTATACCTAACATATTTACACATTCACTCTACACTTGCATTTAGCCTTCACAAAAAAGATTAAAAAAAGAAGTTCGTGACAAACATACTGCAGAAGTGGGAGTGACCTGATCGCATTTTTGTCATAAGCCGGAAACCTGTTTGAAAGGCATAAATAACGCTAGCAAAAGCTGCAGCAGCGTTTCTGCTATTGCTTTAATGAAGAAGTACCCTCTCCTTCACTCCTTCTTTACACTCTTTCCTCCTTTCTCTCCGCTTCCCTTTCACACCACCTCCCTCTGCCTCTCACTATTTGCAAGTTGTCTGTTCATGGAACACGAGTTGTATTGAATACCAAGGCGGTTATTGATAGGAGGAAAGGTGGTTTTCTTCAGGTAACATAATGTCTGCCTCACGTTTAAGAGGTTCCAAGTTCGAATCTCAGTCAGTTTCTTTTCCTCCAATGTTAAGTCATATCGGATGGTGAAAGAAATGGGTAAAATGATGCTCAAATGTGTCCAGGGTCCATAGAGCTTATAGCTACCCAACATTCGTCTTTAAGGATAAGGGAAAACACCGGAAAATACCATATCCAGGTAACTCACCCTGACCGAGATTCGAACACGGGACCTGTTGAAAGAGAGGCAGACACATCTACGCTACCGAGGCGGGCCAGGGTGAGTTATCTAAATAAGATTTATTCTGTAGTGTTCCCTTGTCCTCAAAGATATATGTCAGATAACTCTAAGCTCTATGTACCCTGGCCTCGTTTGAGTGTCATTTCACCCGTTCCATTCATCGTCCGATATGACTTAATGTACAGGACGTAAATTACTAAATAAACTGGAGGCAGTAGACGTAAGTAAATTAGCAAATGTTAGATACATACGTATGAAATGCAGCAATAACTTCAAAAAGTAATTTTCAGCCTCTTTACGATTGAATCAAGATATTACGATTGAATCAAGATGGGTTCGTAGAATCAAAAGTCTTGTTTACAGAAATTAAAACCCTTCTTTATTGCAGTAAGCAGTAACTTTATACAACTCTTGCAGCATTAAAAAGACATGACATACAAAAACTTCAGTAAACAAACAAAAGAATACTGCGATACAACTCAAATGTCCACACAGCTCAACTCCACTGCACAACTGCACAATTCACTGACTCTCCACTTTGCCGCTATTTATACTTCCTAGTCATTATTCTAGAATCAGTAGACCTCTCAATAAATCGCAACGGCAGCGGCAAATTCCGGACTTCTCTGTCTCTTTCTCTCTCTTGGCAAGCGTCCAGCTCGCGCACCACTATCTGTCTCTTTCTTTCCTGCCTACGCGTGCCGGCACTGGCTTGTCGCAGATCCAATGCGATCGGTGAGAATATCGAATATTATGTTTCGACATTGCGGTTTCAAAAACAATGCGGTTTAAGGTTCCCTGAACACAGCAAAGGTAAAAAAGCTTTATGGAAGAGCTTATCCCTGTATGTTTGCGCGCGCTCATCCGAATTAACCCAAAGCACAAAAACCAAAGGTCACAAAGACTCCAAATGTCATAATTTATAAGACATAACTGAAAGATATTAGGTGAAAATATTCATAAAATTGTTCCACTCCAAACCGAGTGGCATGGCTTAGGCGGTTTCGTCTGTAGATCGCATTCGGGAGGCCCGAGTTTGATTCCCGTGGTCGACCATACCTCACCCATGTGGCCCACCTCAATAACGTAGATGGTGGCGTGTCTTCGACACGTTCAACAGTTCCCGAGTTCGAATCTTGGTCAGGGCGAGTTAACTGGATAAGGTTTTTTCCGGGGTTTCCCTTATTCTGAAAGATGAATGTCTGATAACTCTAACCTCCATGGACTCCGGGCTCAATTGAGCATTATTTCACCAATTTCATTCATCGTCCGATATGACTTAACGTTGGAGGACCTCACAAAAAAGATCCATGGGTCTTTTCGGGGGTTTTCCCGAGTCCCAGGCAAATGCTGGATAGGTTAGTTACATCCCCTAAATTCCCTGTCACTCCATTTCATCTCCATTAGCACTTCATATCATCTCTCATCTGGTGGTCTCTTTCAGGGTAGAAGTGTCGGCGGGAGTCTCGGCGGTGCATGGCGAAATGTGGTATGCTCCTGGTAGACACTTCCGCCTTCGGTAGGTTGGTCTCCGGGCCAGCTTGAAGGAGCGTTTCAGGACCACGCAAGTGGGATAAATAAATACAATAAATAAACATCTGAAACACTCCGTCCTGGTACCTAATTTCTAACTCCAGGATTTTTATTCCAAATTTTACATTTATTAGCTTTATAACACAACATTAAATTACAAAATATCCTCAGATTAATTAAGCTTTAACTAATATGTAAAAATAAAATAAAACAAGTCTACTCCACTGCCATATTCAAACACCCACAAAATAAGGAATAATGTAACATAAAATACAATTATATTTTTTTCATTAACCTTTTCTATATCCAACAATTTTTCAATTACCAATTAAAAATAAAATAACAATTTCTGTTACGATATTTCAACCAAAAACCCTTTAATAAATTCCTTTTATAAATTCACTTCTTATTAAATATATTAAATATATAGTAATGTTAAAACTTTTAAATTCAATTTCATACACTAAAACAACATTTCAATTTATGAGAATTTGCCAAAGTCTTATATCTAAAAATTTCTTAATGCTAGCACCCAGCAATATAGACCATAACTTTTGAACTAATAATAGGACACACGTGCAACTTTGGAAGAATATAATACACAATTTGGGAGATTACATTACACTATTTACATCTCAGAGAAAATGTTGGAAGTGTCCTCCACCAGCATCTATACATGTTTGCACTCGTCTCACCTTATTCTCTGAAGTTTTACGGAGAGTATTCTAGCCTTTATTCGAACGGATTCCTTGAGATCATCAATTGTCCGTGGCCACTTTTTGTACACTCTATTTTTTAGATACCCCCACAAAAAAAAAAAAAAAAAAAAACCGGTGAGGTTAGGTCAGGGGAACTGGTGGGCCACAGACCTTTTGAGATTATTCGATTATCAATGAAACTGGTTAAAATTTCCATGGTGTCATTAGATGTACAGCACATTGCTTCATCTTGCTGGAAATAACTTCCCAATTCGATATCATCTCCGTAAAACTTCACAGAATATGTTGGAAGTGTCCTCATCCAGCATCTATGGATCGTTGGTACCATTTTCTTTGATATGACTGTAGACACTGAAGTTTATATGGGCATCTACAATACATTTGTGGAGCAGCTGGATGATATCGAATTGAGAGGTTATTTCAAGCAAGATGGAGCAACATGCCATAAATCGAATGACACCATGGAACTTGTAACCAGTTCATTTGATAATGGAATAATCTCAAAGGGTCTGTGGCCTCCGAGATCCCCTAACCTATCCACACAGGATTTATTCTTGGGGGTTATCTAAAAATGGAGTGTACAAGAATAGGCCACGGACAATTGATGTTCTCTAGGACTCCATTCGAACCGAAATAAGTAACATTGGCGAGGATACTCTCCGTAAAACTTCAGAGAATATGGTGAGACGAGTGCAAATATATATATATATATATATATATATATATATATATATATATATATATATATATATAGATGCTGGTGGAGTACATTTCCAACATTTTCTCTGAGATGTAAATAGTGTAATGTCCCAATTGTGTTTTATATTCTACCAAAGTTGCACGTGTGTCCTATTATTTGTTCAAAGGTTATGACCTATTGAAATGGTTCAGGTTTGTATGGATCACTGGTATCCGGCATTTAAATAACTGGTAGCCCGTACTCACCATGAGTCTTAAAATAAAAGTTACCTATACTAAATAACATTAATTGTAAAAAATATATATAACCAGCTGTGCCTTCCTGTCGCGGAGTTTCTAACTGGATAACTGTATAGACCTCTGCGCTGTCGTAGGTCCTTGGGTCAGCTGCCCTCTGTCTCCTTTCACCCCATCTTTGCTCCCAGATATGTCCCAGATGAGGGGCCAGTTTGGACCACCGTGCTGAATCCCATCTGTAGCATAGTCCAGTGCAGTCGAGTCTCCACGCGAATAGTTCTTCTGTGGGAAAAGAAAATTGCTTTTTACCCATAAAATTGGTTGAACTATTTTGATTGAAAAGTTTATGTTTAAAGTATTTTCACGACAAATAAAATGTATAAATTGAATTCTCTTGGAATGTCCTCAGAACTCCTCTACACCTTCTAAGTGAATTGTTTATTTCAGAAACCACCTAAGGGACAAAATATCATAAAAGATGTTTTGGGTGGTACTGTACAATTTAAAGGTAAATGCATCTTTTAGTGTAGAAATAGCCTATGTTTCATATCAGCAATGCTATTTTCAGCCTTGAAAATAATCCGTTTATTCCAGAAAGAACCCAAGCGCCGTTGTTTAGGTTCTTTCTGCGGTAAATTTCACTCGTGACGGTTGGCGGCCCTGATGACATCACGTGCTTTGTAACCCGTTGTGACAATAACTCACAACTACCCTGTACGTGGCAACTCATTTTCTCCATGTGACAGAGATTTTGGAAGCATAAAGAGTCTCTTGAGAAAGATGACTTAAATTCCTGATGAATATGCAGAGCTCATACTAAAAGATTGTAAGTCTGGCCGATTTACTGTATAGGTAAATCACCTTACATCAGACGATGTTCTCAGTTTCAAAAAGTGGTGGCCCAAATCATATAATAAAATGCCAAATTTGGACGAAACATCAGGTAGAAAGTACCCAAAGAAATTAAGCAGCCATTCAAAGTGTCCAAGTATAAGCAGTTTCTCTAAAACAAGGATACTCCGGGAAATGTGGTAGTAGCAAGCGAATTCATTGGAGGAGTAACATCTACCTTCACATTGCTAAAAACTGCCAGCCCTCCGGAAATACCAACAGAGAAAGCTTATCCTTTTGGGGAATGTATTTTTACATTTAATTTACCAAGGTTATTTTAAACGTTTATATATTACTTTTAGCTAAACATTTTTGTAGGCTATAACAAATCTTAAAATGTATCGGGTTTTGCACAGTGAGATTTTTGGTTTTAGGTCCTAATAAAAAAAAAGACGATATAAAAAAATTGATGGATTACACTGTTGGATATGAAGCCTTCTATGACACTATCATCCAAAGGCCAACAGCTAACAAGGAGTTACCAGAAGCTGAATAAGTGAATAAGGCCACATCTTTGTATATATATACATACTGTAGCGTGTAGTATACTTGTATTTTTTTATTTAGGCCTAATAAAAACACTATTTTTATACTTAAGTGTGTCTTGTTACTTATCTTTTATACCAATACAGGTAAAAAATAATGGTTTCACTTAATTTCAATAATAATTTTACAACATCACTTTGGAAACACTCATTTATTGCAGAAACCACCTAAGTGCAATTTTTTAAAAAAATTTATGACTCAAAAACTTAAAGGAAAAAAAATATAGAAAAACAGATTATTTCAACAGCATGTTTTTGATTTGGTAAAAAATTATTTGAAGGAGACCAGACCTATTCTTAAGCTGCAAAACAGTTTTTTCTTACTTTTCCAAAAGTTGAAAAAGCGCACTTAGGTGGTTTCTGAAATAAACGATTCAAGTGACTTTACAGAACTGGTAAAAGGTAGAGGAAATTTTACAGCTAAAATAATATAAACCTGGTTAAGGCATATTCGACAGGATATGATTTACGAAGGGGATTCGGCACGTCGATTACAGTGATCTTTTGCACCTATGCCCCAAGTAGAAGAATAAGGCAAGAGGAAACACAGGACGGCCGTCCAAAGAGTCATGAATGTTCAGAGGGCAGTGTCCATACCACTGAGCAGGTTAAAACTTCTCGGCAGTAAAGTCTGTTTAGTTAACGCGTGTGCAGTTTGGCCGCCTCCTTTGACGAACCCTTATAATCGTTTTACAACACTGGCCCTCCTTCTCCCAGTCCTTTCTGCAAGGTTGCGACATTTCTCGATACTTCATGGGTATCGTACGAGGTTTCATCTAAATAAATGTCCATTGCTGCGAAACTTCCTTGGTTTTGACAATTTTATATATACACACACGCACATACACACATATATATATATATCGCCAAGCAACTATTTTTTTTTTTAATTTACGTCCTCCAACGTTAAGTCATATAGGGCGATGAATGGAACGGGTGAAATGATGTTCAAATTAGTCCGGGGTTCATAGAGCTTAGAGTTACCCGACATTCGTCTTTCAGGATAAGGGAAAACCCCGGATAAACCTTATCCAGGTAACTCAACCTGACCGAGATTTTAACTCGAGACCTCTTGAGCGTGAGGCAGACATACTACCACCACACTACCGAGGCGGGCCAAGCTACAATACTACTGGATTCCATAATAACCCTTATCTTATTCAAAGTGCGGTATTTGAAACCCAACTCCTTTAGGAGGCCGCGTAAGGTGCAGCACCCATAAAGAAAATCACAAATTTCTTGCCAATGCGCAACCAATTCATCTGAGGTGGATGCTCTCCATTCTGCATAGAATCTATAAATTTCTCGGCGAATTAAATGACATGTGAAGTTACCCACTTTAGAGAAACGTTCCCTTTTGTTTTCACACTTGATCGGCGTCTTTGGCATTCCTATCGTCACAATATTTCTTACTGTATTTCTGTGAATACGCAGAATTTATCATCAGGTTCATTGCATGACCCCTTACCAAGATTATTTTTCAGCACATATTTATATGTGTTCAATACAAGCGCTTGAATTTGCTTAGCAACAGTTCCCGTTATAACTTTGTTTTTTGTGCCTTCTCCAGTAACATAACTCGACCCAGCAACACTTTCCAATTCATTCACACTATTGTCTTCACTTTGATTATTTTCACCTGACTGAAAGTTATCTACTACTTCATTTGCATTTACCACTGCATTTCCCTCCCGCGGTCTCTACATCGTGACACACAACGAATTTCTGCACTTAATGAAACCGATCAACTGGAAGTTGTAACTTTGGCAACTGAGACTTTACGTGGAGTAAACATGCGACTGTCATTTCCAGAAAATCAGGGTTGCTATTGGTCCTCAACGACAGTGTTCCATTTCTGAAGTGTGCAGGTAGTTTTATGACGGTCATTAGTGGACGGTAGGGACCTTTTCCTTTGTTAGGCAACCGCACTCGCGTTGACTAGACAGACTTTAGATGAAGGTGTCCACTAGGAGCATATCATCTTGCTATGCAGCGCCGAGACTTCCGCCGACGCTTTTAACCTGAAAGAGGTAACCAGATGAGAGATGATGTGAAATGATAGTGGAGATGAAATGGAGGCAGAGGTAATTCAATGGATGTCATTAAACTACCCAGCATTTGCCTAGCGACCCGGGAAACTCCCGAATAAACTCATGCATCAGGTGGACCGGCCCCGGGAATCTAACCTGAGCCTCCCGAAATGTGGGTTTGAGACGAAACCTCCTAAGCCATCCCGTTTAGTGAAGGCATGTAGTTTGTGGTATGAGATATTTGTGTGTGTATGTATGTGTGTAAATAAGGATTTTAGAGTTATTTGCTGTTGTTTGTTTGAATTTTCCAATAGTTAACGAAATTTCAAATCCATGACGTATCGACGACATCTTAAAAGGTTTGACGAAGTATTTTAGATACAATAGGTTGAAGCAGATAAAGAGATAAGTGGTTTTAAGCATATTTCGTTTCAGAGAGAACAGGTATGGTACGTGATTGCACGCAGGAAACTTTTTTTTATTATTATTATTCCAATTGGTCAGTATATGCAGGAATGCTGCACACGAGAAAGTTTGGCCCTCCATGACATTTCCATTGCGTTACGAAATGTGTGAAGGCGCCGCGTGGACGAGGTGACATTTCCTGAGGTCGCGACCCGACGGTGTCGCATTGCCTCATGATACCGAAAGGAATGTTTGGATGACATAATACAAGAACCTCCCGAATTACGCACATACGTACCGATTCCACCAAGCCCATGGATTATCTTTATCCTCTTACCTGGGTGGCTGGAAATACCTCAGGCGATTAGTTCTGGATGTTAGAACCGAATATATTTGACTTTCTCTATCTCTTACACAGCAAAAGCGAGGTGGCCCGTATTTTTTTCCTTTGTAATTTACGTCCTCTACCGTCCGAGGTCCATGGAGCTTAGAGCTACCCGACATTGTTCTTTCAGGATAAGGGAAAACCCCAGAAAAACCTTATCCAGGTAACTCACCCTGATCGAGATTCGAACTCGGAACCTCTTGAACGTGAGCCAGACACGCTACGCTACCGAGGCAGCTATGCGCATTTGGGAGGTTGGTGGTATGATCCCCGGCGACTGCAGGCTCTTACTTGGATTTTTGGTGGTCGCTGAGGAGATATAGAGCTTGGATGTCTGACCGAGCAGGATGGCTCAGGTGGATTCGTCTGTGGCCGGGGTTCGATTCCGGTGGCCGATCTACCTCACCCATGGGCTTTTAGGGAGTTTTCCCAGGTTGCCAGGCGAATGTTGGGTAGGTTACATCCCCCAAATTTCCTGTCCCTCCATTACATCTGCATTATCGTTTCACATCATCTCTCATCTGACAGTCTCTTTCAGGGTAGAAGGGTCGGCGGGTGTCTGGGCGTTGCATAGCAGGATGATATGGTCTTAGTAAAACTTCCTTCTCCAGTAGGACAGCTTCCGGCCTCCGAACTCGATCTGGAGGGACCGCTTCCTGACCGCAGTAGGGTGGAATACCCGATCTCCTGGCTTGCTGGGGAGTTTCCAATTGGAAAATTGCAGGGACATTACCCTCTGCACTTTTCTGACTCCTTCGGATGGCCGCCCTGTCTCCTCTCACCTCATCCTTCCTCCGGGTGGTACCCCACTTGGAGGTATAGTTACAATAGACCAAGTATGGACATCCGTGCGGAATCCCCTCCGTAGAGTAGTCCAGTCCAATCCCCTTTGATGACTGCGAAGCGGTCCTGGCCTCCGAATTGAACTCTCAGCACTGGCAGGGACTTCCACGCACTTCATCCATTCATCTCGGAAGGTTTCAGCTGCAACAGATCTATGTGGAGATCGCAGTGATCGAGGTGTCCCCCTACGTGTTCTATCCGTTTAACTTTTATCTACATAGTACTTACCGAAGGTATTCTGCTCAAAAATTCGTTACCGAAATTTCATAGCAAATACCTACACGTTTTAGAAAAATATCTGTGGTGGTCTCAGAACAACAACAACAACAACAACAACAACAACAACAACAAAAGGAAAGTCCGTTAAATGCGAAATTGTTATTCAAGTTCAGCAAGCCCACCTCGGTAGCGTGTCTGCCTCACGTTCAAGAGATCCCGAGTTCGAATCTCGCTCAGGGTGAGTTACCTGGATAAGGTTTCTTTTCCGGGGTTTTCCCTTATCCTGAAAGACCAATGTCGGAGAACTCTAAACTCCATGGACCCTGGGCTCATTGGAGCATCATTTCACCCATTACATTTATCGTCCGATATGACAACGTTGGAGGACGCAAATTACAACAAACAAAAAAGTAAAACAGAAAAAAAAGAAAGAAAGAAAGAAAGCTCAGCATTATCCCCCTTTACAAGGATAATTCACTTAGTTGTTATAAGTTATGGAAACTCGAATTTGGGAAGGAATCACAGCTTAACGTGTGTGATAAAAAAGAACGGGATGACACTGTGTGCTTTCATTTGGGAATTTGGAAATTGAGGAATGAGTATGTTAAAGGAAGGATGTCCTATGTGCAGTGAAAGAGAAGATCAGATTCATTTATTATTAGAGTGCTCAAGGACAGAGCTTTGGAGACAAAAATTGATTGGTATAAAATGGTTGAATAGAATCAGAGAGTTGACAGTGGGGAAAAAAAAATTAAAGACCAATCAGAACTGAACAGTGTGGGAAGATTTCTGTGGAAGGTTAAAAACAAATGGGAATGATCTGTGAATAGGAACAGTTGAAGAGTGAATTTTTGGAAGTCTGCAAGTGATGAAATTTTGTAACTGGGAGAGGTTAATGTATTGTTTGGTGAATGGCTAGGGCGAGTACCGGACAAAGAATTACGTAACTTGAGCTTAGTAATTAATATAAAAAATACAATTATAATTTTTAAAACATTTTGATTCTTTTTTTAAACATGTCTCTAACAATTCTCACTAAAATACAATGTGATTGAAATATTCGTACGGCAAATAAAATATATATCTTGTACTTTTTTAGGAGTTACCCCTGAGGTTGTCCTCATTTTGAATTACTTTTGTATAACTGTAAGAGATATACAAAATCTTACTGCATATCTTTGTAAATTTTAAGACCCTTTAAAGCTTACAGCTATCCAAAGCTTACCTTTCAGGATAAGGGCAAACCTTCTGCGGATAACTCCCCCTCACTAAGATTCGTACTGATACCTCTGCCCCCCAAAAATTAGACCTTCTTGAAGCATGTATTGTGATACAGGATTGAGGTTAAGTTACCTAGCCGTCGGAATATCGTAAATCACGGGTGGTGTAACTGAATTCTCTCATAATTACTTATTTCTGGGATTTTTCTTTGTCTCTTCCTCTTTTTATTTTACGCTATCTCTTTCTTCCTGTGTGCTTTTTTTTCATTTTATACATATATTCGTTTGCTTTTTCTACCCTTTTCAATTTCGCTGTTTCTCTTCTATATTTATTTTTCTTTCTTCACTTCAGTTTCTTCTTCTTATCCACTCTCTCCCCTCTATCTCCCTCATCCGTTTCTCTGTATACTATTTTGGCATACTAACTTATGCTTTAAAAACCTAATATAAAACTGGTTTTTCTGGGATTTTAATGGAAATTAAGGTAGAAGTGACACATTGCGTATGCTTTTTCGTCATCCCTATAATGTGATCGGAATTTTCTGCTTTTATACAAGAATAACAATAATAAAATACTAATAATTTATTTTAGCGGCATTTTATAAATGATATATCTTTTAGAGATATTAAATTCATAAATTCTTTTACATAATGTTTTCAAATAATGAAAATTATTCCTTCTTCCACACTAACTATATGTAGGGCAGGATTTGAATAGTAGAGTCAGACTGAAAAAACGTCAATGTCATGGTAGTTCAATTGTTAAGATAAACCGGACGGGAACCGGGAGATCCATGGTTCAAATCCCGGCTATAGCATTGAATTTATTAGTGAGACTCTCTATCTGTTCAAACCTTGTCTTACACAGCGGTAGTGTGGAAGAGCAATTAATTTCCATTATTTAACCTAATAATTGTTAAACTATGAAGCCAGGACTTAGGTACTTATAGCGCAGTAAGTCACCAAAAAGGTACGCATCTCGTATATGAGAAGTCCTAGTGGTTTACCGGAAACATAGGAGTCAGTTGGGGATTTTAGTGTCCTGTGGCATGTTGGCCATGGTACCTGAATGGCTAAGGCAATAGGATGGAGACCTGGAGACTATGGTTCAAATTCCGGCCATGGCATTGAATTTTTAGTTCTTACTCTACCTGTCCTTGGCATGAGACGTATTGAAGAATAATTTATTTCCATCAATTGATCTAATAGTGATCATAAACTATGAACTCTGGGACATAACCACTTAAAGTAGAGTAAGTCGCCACACAAAATGTGCGTATTTCATTGTATATGAGATTTCCTAGTGGCTCACCGGGAAACATACGAGTCAGTTGAAGAATTTAATGTCATGACAGTATATTGCCATGGTAGCACAATGGTTAAGACCTCAATGATCTTCAGTCTGACTCTAATTTCAAAGAATTTAAATATAAAATGTAGATATCTAAAACATTATTGAAGACCTTTTAAAAACTTCAAGCCTTATAGAAGGTACTAGTTGTGTTAAGGGGAGCCAGAAAGACATTCTGGGGTGAAATTGCACAAAATGAGATATTGCCAAAGTAATCTTCCCTGATGTTTGTATAAGCCAATAGCGATATTTATTTTCCTGTCTCATTGTTTTAAAATTCCTAACTAGACTCATTTTTGAAGGGCTACACAGTGTGCCACGCCCCCTATTAGCCATTTGTAACTGTATTCTCTCCTTGGTTGTAACCTAATTGAAGCTGTATTCCAGAGCACACCTTTATTAGGAAATGAAGTCCTTGTTTTGTCTATAAATATTAATCTGTGCATCTTATCTTAATTCTTCCATGTTTTGTTTGGTATGTTTTGAATTACTAGTGCTATTTTTAAGATGGTAAGAAACAATAATCTTGGTGTAAGAAATCGCCATGGGCAACAGTATAAACAGTTTAAATAATTCCGATTACATAATAAAAGAATTACAACCCCTAAAATGGAAAAAGTGTAGTAACACATGGCAATATATTGACTTCGTCAAACCCAACCTCAAACATTGGAGATGAATGTGAAGTGAAAATTGGTTCTTCAAGGAAAACGTTGGTTTCTTCTTTGTGTAATGGCAGTGATAACAATTTAACTAAAGTAAATAATGATATTAGAGCAACAAGTTTTCAGTTAGTAGATATAGAAACTATGTACAGTGTAAATTTTGTGAAAATGAAAAGTGTTTTCATATTTTCATATCAGAGGACACCAACAAAAGAAATAGATTATTAGCTACATCATTACTCAGTTGTCAAAAGTGTAATAAAGAATATACATTTGAAACATACATAACAATTGAAAGTGGTACAGAAGTGAATGTAAGGTTTGCTTATGGCTTGAGAAGCATTGGCAAGGGAATTGAGGCAGCTAAGACATTGACTGCTGTCCTCAATTTACCAGCCCCCCCCCCCCCCCACGCCAAATTTAACAAAATAATTAATAATGTCATAGAGTAAATGACCATGGAGTCTAGGAAGAAGAGAAGGAGTGAAAAATGAAACAGGAAGGATGCTGATGATAAAAAAGATGCAGAATATGGATCTGGGGAAATTTTGAGGTGTAGTTCCAACATAGTAAACTTCAATGCTGCGTTTCTCTGTTTTATTAATTTTTTTAACTTTGGGTGCGCTCATGTGTAAAACTACTGGAGCTACAAGTCTACATTTATTTTCTGGAATTAAAGCAATACTTAAACTGTTTTTAAAGGGACTTGTAGAAAAATTTTACTTGTGTGAAAATTTGAATTAAAAATAAATTTTGAATATTTTAGAAGTAAATTCAAGATATTTGTTTAAAAAATGACTAACCTTTATTAAAACTTTAAAATAAGATATTATTCTAAATAAATTGTGAACGTGCTGTAAAAGAAGTAGGTAAATGCTTCAAATTGATGGTTCAATGCTTCTTGAGCTAAGCGCACCAGAAAACACTCATTTTAACATTGGTGAGAGGCTGTTCCGGCTCCCCTTAAATTTAAAGAGAATTTAGAAACTTCTCGTTTAGTTATTAAGGGGAAAAGTATTTTATAAGAGTCTATGTTTTGCACATTCACTTAAGAGGAATTTTGTGAGAGCCGCCGGTTATGCCGCACAAAGCTGCCTTCATTTTCTAAGAAGGATATTATTGACGCACCATAAAAGTGCGGCAAGTTTGATGTCACCTCTTGAAGGAATGCTCTATACCTGCTGCTAGCGTGACGGGCATGTCATAAAGAGGCACATCCTATTCACAGCCTTCCCTCAAAGAGAGATGTTTGTTTTGCGAAAAATGGGAAGGGACATACGAGAATGTAAGAAAAATTGACCGCCGAGACCCACAACTCTACTTTACACTCCTTCTTAATGGAAAACAGCCAAACCATCTTCACCATAAATGTACCTCTTCCAATGTATCAGTCGTGGACTTCCTTTAAGGTCGTTTAACTCTTTAGGGGTTCAAATTAAAAGTGGCAGTCCGGGATTTTGCTCTGTGATGTCACACTCGTTGGCAAAATTGCCCACTGCTACATCTATTTCACCCCTTCAGTCATTCATGTGTGGTTTAGGTGAGACGGTACACCCTATCTCGTCTATGTCAAAATATACAACTTGATGACCCGTTTTTTTCTGAAACTATTAATAGCACATACATGAAAATTTTATATCATATTATGTGCTCCTTAGAGAAGTTACTGATCTACAATGAAGCTTGTATTTACAGTTTCAAGCAATTTATGTATATTTTTTTCTAGTACATTATTTGTCCTTGATTTTTTAGCATTTAAAGCTCCATTACATGGATTATTTTAGTTAATTGATGGAAACTAATCATTTCTTCACACTAGCCGTATATAGGCTAAGGTCTTTGATAGAGTTAACATGAAAAATTAAATGCCATGGCCGGGATTGGAACCACGGATCTCCTGGTTTCCGTCCAGTCGCTCCTACCCATTGACCTATCATAGCAAATTTGTCGTCACAGCATTAAATTCTCCATTTGACTCTTATATTTCAATGGGTAAGAGCGACTGGACGGAAACCAGGAGATCCGTGGTTCAAATCCCGGCCATGGCATTGAATTTTTCATGTTGACTCTATCTATCAAAAACCTTAGCCTATATACGCTAGTGTGAAGAAATGTACTTACAATAGAGGCCTCGCCGTGGCTCAGTGGTTAGACCGCTTGGCTCTCGCCAAGGCGGCCCGGGTTCGATCCCAGGCGACCGCAAAGTGAGATTTGTGATGGACAACACGGCGCTGGGGCGGGTTTTCTCCGGGACCTCCGGTTTTCCCCGTCATCTCCTTCCACCGGTGCTCCATCTTCATCTCATGTATCATCAGTGTCACCGCCTGTGGTGCCGTATGTAGTAAAAGCGGGCGTTAAACATTACACATTAAGTCACCACAAACGGTGTATCTCGAATGCGAGAGCCCCTAGTGGTCTACCGGGGAAATATACGAGTCAAATGGAGAATTTAAAGTCAGGACGGCAACGGTGGAATCCTGCTACAGTCAGATAGGTGGGACACGGGAATCGAACCCAGGCCTCCAGAATGCGGGCCACAGACGAAATCGCCTGAGCCATCCCGCTCGGTATCGTCCAAGTAAAAATTCCTCAGAACCGCTTGGTACTAGATTAATCGTTTTTCGTTTACACTTTAATTATTTAATCACCGCGCTATGGAAGTAATAATAAACTATTTTAAAACAAAGAGAGAGTTTGAGGAAACAGTTGAGAATTGTTCTTCCTCCTGAACGTAGTAGTTATAATGGAAAGATGTTATCGTACAGGTAAGAAGAAGGTGTGAAAAATCCAAACATTATGTCAATAAGTGGGTTAGCCTCGAGGAGAGCGTAGGAAACACACCAAGGATGCTGTAGGTCCATCATCTGCAGGAATCCGGAACGAGCTCCCGACACGATATTATCTAGGTCGTCTAACTCGTCTCCTCCCACACATTCCGACAGGCTCCAATTAGCGTTACCACCCCCTTACGTCAAAATAAGGACCAGATGGACTCCTTTACAACCGGAATTGCTTCCGGATCATCTGCAGAGCAGACGGCAGTGCATGCGGTGAGCATCCATTAGCGCAGACTTCAGCAATGTAGTGGCTTCTACTAACATAATTAGTGATAATTATATAAAAACTTACGCTAGCTTCAGTGAAGCAACAAATACTACACTAATAAAACTATTTGTAACAGTAACTTCACTTATCTTAAAAGAAATTGATGTAAATTTTTCTTATTAATTGCTGAAAACGATTTCGTAAACTTTTGTTTATATCTTCAGTCACAAACAACTGAGTTGACAACGTCACCATCACTAGAGCTCACTACGTTTTTGCCAGTACTACCAAAATCTGAAAATGAAATTAACTGAAAAATAGAATCGACTGCCGCTATTTCAAAATTCATTACGGGTAATTTATTTTTTAAAATTAATATTTTTTTCCCCAAACCAAATGGTCTATCGGACCATTTAATTGTTTTAATAATTTAATTTCTGGGTTAATTTCATGGTTAAATAACCAAAAATGATCTGCTACGGCCGCTTTATCAGTCTGTTTATACTTAAGGATGCAGCACCGAAATTGGCTAATATATGGGAAAGAATAATTTTGTTTTGTTTTTGAGATAATAAAATACTATGAAACTTATAGTATCATAATCCAACTAAATTTATGAGTTTCAGGTGACATGACAATTTATATGCCCGTGCACACGTCCATGCTGGCCCTTGGATTCACAGAATTCTGTCATTTGAGTTCGATTGAATAAACTAAATTAATACATTTGAAATTAGCAACATTTCTGGTGAAATTTTGTGTTAGTATGATGGTTATTTCTCACAATATGTGGCACCATGGAAACCAAACACTGGCTCCAAACATTAAAAGGAATTAGTAATGTTTATATTTTGCTTTTGTGAGAGTTTCTAACTTGGTCGTGATTTTCTTGTACTTCTCGTTAAACTACATACTGTTTATATATAATTGATGAGTTTTAGTGCACCATTTAACATTTATATAGGTATTTATACATCAAAACGTGCATATAACTGTTATATAGGTTATAGGTAAAACATTCTTTGAAACAACTGACCTTTTGTTGACTGTGTGCATAGTTAGGATCATGAATAGGCTACACGATACATGGGAAGAAACACCTAAACATAACACAACATTGGGAACATACTTCAGGCCTGATGTGGTAAGAAAACTAATGCTTGCGTACCAAAGGCTGGCATCAGATGAAATTCTAAGGAGATGTACACTGGGTAAGACACAAAATGCAAATGGAAGTTTACATAACATGATATGACATAATTTCCCAAAAGAAATATTTGTGCCAGAGAAGCATATCTAAAAATTAGCCTAGGGAAGGATCAATTACGCTTAATTCATTCAGCAATTTCTGCGAAGGTAACTTCTAAAACATCCAGAAGGAAACTAAAATTGAAGAAAACTGCTGCAGAAGAGACAAGGAAGAGGGTTTTAGCCTGCTTCCAGGCATGTAGCTAAGAAGGAAAATGTTTTGGATTTTAAATTTTTATTTACCCAGTTATAGTTTTTTTTTCAACATTTTTTGTCATTCAAAATATTCCACTCGATGCAGTTTTGATTCAGTCCCTATAAAATTTTCATCACATTTTATTAGAAAGAAAACAAACGTTTCTATAATATGAACTTTTAATATTCATTATATTTTTAAAGTTATTCATATACAAAATGAAAGATTTAATCATTTTTTGGCTTTTTTTGTTTGCTCCATACTTAATTTTTTCCCTCTGGAACTAAATGTAGTAAAAGAAATTCATATGATAGATCTTTTTTTCATAACCATCTGAATATTTTTGGAAATAAAAAAATTAAAATGTTGAAAATTTTCATCACGTGGAGCGGTTTGAATTTTGCCCAAATTTTGAAATTCACAAATTAATTACTCAAAAACTGTTGAAGATATAAAAACCAAATTTTGAATACTGTGTCCACTATGCATCAGAACTAAGTGGTAAACATTTCAGCAAGATTGGTTGAAAATTTCTGGATTTGGGGTTTTCGGTGCTACTCCCCTTAAATGTTACGAAAATGTTCTTCCGTTCTGATGATTGCTAATATTGTATTTTAAAGGCTGTGGTACAACAAATAATTCTGATACATAGAGTCAACATGAAAAATCCAATGCCTTGGCTGGGATTTGAACCACAGATCTCCTGGTTTCCGTCCAGTCACTTTTACCCATTGAGCTACCATGGCCAACGTGCCATCCTGACATTAAATTCTCCATTTGACTCGTATATTTCCCCGGTAGACAACTAGGGGCTCTCGTAATCAAGATACACCGTTTGTGGCGATTTACTATCGTAAGTACTTGAGTCCCAGGCTTCATCATTTAACTCTTATTATTTTAGTTAGTTAATTGAAATGAATCTTTTCTTTATACTAGCCGTAAATATGCTAAGGTTTTTGATACATAGAATCAACATGAAAAATTCAATGCCTTGGCCAGCATATGAAGAAATGATTAATTTCCATCAATTAACTTAAATAATAAGAGTTAAATGATGAAGCCTGGGACTCAAGTACTTACGATGGTAAGTCGCCACAAAAGGTGTATCTCGAATGCGAGAGCCCCTAGTGGTTTACCGGAGAAATATCCGAGTCAATTTAAGAATTTAATGTCAGTATGTCAAGTTGGCCAGGGTAGCTCAATGGGTAAGAGCCACTGGACGGAAACCAGGAGATCCATGGTCCAAATCCCGGCCATGGCATTGAATTTTTCATGTGTTCCCATAGGTGAGGGGATCCATCCCCTTCAGCTGCTTTAGTGCGAGCGCTGCGGACTCTTAGCACTCGTGGTACCTCTGACGTTACCAGGGGAACCTCGGGGCGAACTGCCAAGCCCCTCCCATCGGAGAGTTGTTCGGATTGGGTTGAACTCAGGGGGCGGTGTGTTCCCGACACTCACGGGTAATTGGGTACCTCCGGACAGGCTACGGCCACCCGGAGGGGGTAGAGGGTTGCCTCATAAGTCCCGGGTACTAGCCTGCAGAACTAGTAGAAGGTGTGCTAGATCACCATGGCCCCACTGAGGTTTTTCGGTAGTCTTCCTTGCGGGGTTGACGCGCGTAAGTGGCGTATCCACTTTTATCCCGTCTTGACGTTGTTTTCAACTGGGGAGGGGGCTTTTTAAGAAATCAGGTATTGCCCTATGGAAAGAGCCCCGGAGTTATCCAGCGCTACTGGGTTGAAGGTGGCCAGGATCCTTGGACTTTAGGGTCTTTGGACTTTTGGGTAGATCCTCTGCACATAACATAACATGTTGACTCTATGTATCAAAAACCTTAGCCTATATAGCTACGGCTAGTATGAAGAAATGATTAATTTCCATCAATTAACTGAAACAAGTAATTCATTTGTTTTTAGAACCTTGACATTTCAAAAACGTTCAGTTATTTATTCCAGAAACATTTTAGCTTGAACTTTGAGGGATGTTATATTTTAAGCTTTTTTATTTAAATAAATAACAAGCTAGATAAAATTCCCTTATGTAGTTGAAATATTTGGACTTCTACTACAGTTTGAAAATGGTTAAGTTCAATACGCAAGAGGCTGAATCTCAGAAAGATTCAATTTCAGTTTAATCTCAATTTCTCAATTATTTTATATAACAACTGAAGCGGTCAGAAGCAGAAGTTGCTGACTTTCAAAATTGTGCAGGAGAGCTGCTCAAAGTTTTCAAAACCAATTTTAATCACCAAAATAGTAATACAAATGAAAGAATTTTATATGATGGGTCCGTTTGAAGGTACGAAGTACTGTGTTGAAATATTTCTCACAGTTTGACACATGTAGCATGTGTGACTGGATGTTGTACAATCAGGACTTAACAACTTTTAATTTAAAATGGATGGGAAGTTGTTAAGTCACTTGACTTAGTTTCTGATTCTTAATATTAGAGTTTTTCCATTATACAATATTATAATATGTAGCTATGAATAAACTATTGCTTTGTTTTCACCAATACATCTCTACTATGAACTGATCCAGTATGCACTTTATGGATTGACATACAACATTGTCATCAAAACATCACTCTCTCTACTGCATCATCTTCTATCTCACTTTCATATGTCACTGTGTCATAAAATGTGGCAGCTTCTGGCAGAGTGACATGTTCCAGTAGTGAACAACGAACATCGTAATATTTTGCCTTCTTAATCTTCCGAAGCCTATCTGGTGTATTTTTCGCAATATCACATGCCTTGTGTAAGGCTTGCAACCTCACTACTCCCCTCAAAAAAAACTAGGGACGATAAAGTGAGGGCGACATTGTGTGACGAACTTCTCGTACACATCCTCTTTGGAAATACACACACTAGATTAAAGTGAATTCAGGAATACTTCTTACAAGGACATGGTCGAAGGCATCTTTGAAGTCAAAAACTTCAACAACTAGAGTGTCATCATGTTCGCCGTTATCAGTCAATGGACATTTGACTTGGATATCAAATGGACTTCTTCTGTAGAGAATCTTTGATCAGTTCCACCCATGTGAAAGGGGCTAAGACTTTATGCACTGATAGTTGCTTCTCCTCAATATTGCCAAATATTCTGTCAATGGGGATGAAAGAGTGCCCTGGCATTGGGAAGTATAGATAAACTTTCCGAAAGTGCACTTGAGGAATGTGTAATCTAAATTGTATCAACATGTGATATCAAAGAGTTTGCCTGACACAGTGTGGTTGCACCACCAAACGGCTAATTCGGCAACTACTTGACATAACAACATCTAATTCGAAAAGGCTGACTTATCAACTTCTATCTCTGAAATTGATGCCCATTCAACATGCCAGGGTCATAATATGTTCGACCTAACATCTTCTGTTCCGCAAATCTTTGAACACTATTACAGAACTGGTATTCAGGGTGCTTATCGTGTGTTTAACAGGATTTGTCAAAAACATTGACTTAACAGCTTCGGAATCTGAGTGCTTCAATTGTGTAGATTTATTCCTTTACATTTTTATTGGAATAGTCTAATAGACCGCCTCTGTAGCGTAGGTGGTAGCGTGTGTACTTCACGTTTAACCGAGCGGGATGGCTCAGACGGTTTCATCTGTGGCCCGCTTTCGGGAGGCCTCGGTTCGATTACCGTGGCTGGCCTACCTGACCCGCGGGCTTTTGCGGGGGTTTCCTGGGTCGCCAGGGAAGCTGAGTGTCTTAATTACATCCCCCAAATCTCCTGTCCCTCTATTTCATCTCCATTATCATTTGATACCACCCGTCATCTGGTGGTCTCTTTCAGGGTAGAAGTGTCGGCTGGAGTCTCGGCGGTGTATGACAGGATGATACGGTTTGACTAAAATGTCCTCGTGCGGAATGACTTTAAGTCATTTTTACAGAGTTGGTGTTAAATTAATGACGATAGTCCAATAGCAATTTGAGTGGCATTCTTGGGAGATAAATGTTGGTGAAATTATAAATTGTTGAGACAGGTTCATGCTTAGGTTTATTGATGTGGTCATTGCAGCTTAGAGTGTAAGAGCATCTGTATCTAAGGACGAGAATTCGTGAGTAGAAGCGTGGTATGTCCCACATTTTATGTTCTTATTTCGTTGCAACTTTTTATGAATTTCCTTGTGCTTTTTCTTTGCGGTTGCGATGTGTTGATTGTACCTATTTGTTCCTAGGTACGTGCTGATGAAAGTTAACCTCGTGAGAAGGGTTGGTAAATAAACATAAGTTTGAACTAGTTCACAACACACCCTCGCCATCTAACGGTATACCGTGTCACGTTTTCTCGTGCAGATGCAAATTAATGGCGTGACCTGCGGGGAGTGGTTGCTGCAAATGTCGACCTGTCAACCTTGCACACTGAATGTGCAACCCGGGGCCAAGCCGTCTACTGTTGCAAGAGTACTCCAGCATTTTAAAAGCAATCAATATTTCATCCAGAAGACCATAATCTGTTTAGCAGTAGTTTTTTGGGAAAATATAGAGCAATTGCAGCAATAGATAAATTTTGTAAGGAATGTAGCCTTAGAATTAATGTAAACAAAATCAAAATTATGGTATTTAAGAAAGGTAACAAGTTAAGAAAAGAGGAGAAATGGTACTGGTAGGGAAGAGAAATTGAGGTGGTCAATATATTTAATTATCTAGGAGTACGTCCAGTAATTTACACTCTATGCCCTATTTCTTACGTGAAGCAAACATTGAAGGAGACTATAATCAACGACTGGAATGAATACTGGTTAAAAAGTGATTGTGGAGCTTTGACTGAGGATTTATATTTCTCAACAGTTTCTAACAGACATAAATGTAAATTCGTTAATCCTAACTACGTTCTCACCTAATTCTTAACTGGACATGGAAAATTTTCAGCTTACTTATTTTGATTCAAAATCAAATCCACATATGATTGTATTTGTGGAAATCATCTTCAAGATGTACCTCACATTTTATTTGATTGCCCCTTTTTCTGTTCTGAAATATACGAACTTGAATTATTGCTTCAATCCTTAGGCTACACTTTCTCAAAACCACTTACACATATTCTGATGAATTACAAAATTTATCAATATTTCATGGTTTTCTTAAACAAAATATTTCTTAAGCTAAATGATTCATCTTGATGTTTACTGTTTGTCAGCTTGGTATTGAATTTAGTTATGTTTTTGTAAATTGCATTATATTCATAAATTTGTAAACTATATTCCTAAAATACCTTTCGGTAAAATAGAAATAAAAAATTGGATAATAACTAAATATCTAGGAGTACGATTAAGCAGTAAGGGGATTGGAAAGACCAGAAGATAATGGCAATGGCAAAAGGTAAAATTTCATTAAAAGCTATTAAATCATGCCTAGATAAATTACCAGGAATGTAAATAAAACAGCTGGAGAGAATATACACAGCCGTAGTATAAGCAAAAATGCTCTATGGGGCAGAGATATGGGATTTAGAGAAGGGCAGGGGGGTGCAAATATGAATGTGATACATAGAAACTTTTGCAAACAAGTTTTGGGCTTACCACGAGCTTCACCAAATGGAGTGGCGCAAGCAGAATTGGGAAGACTGGGAACTATAGGGATGATGGTGGAAATGGTGTTAAAATATTGGGCGGGAATTAGGAGTTTAGATGAGCAGAATATTCTACGTCAATGTTTGATAGTACAGGAAAGGCTAAATCAGAACATTCATGGCTGAATAAGATAAACGAAATGATGTTTAAAGTAGGGTTTGGTGTCATGTGGGAAAACGGAATTATTGCAAAGTGGATTTTGGAAAGAACTTAGGTTAAGAACAGAAGATATTGAAAGACAAGAAATGTTAGGAAGTTTCAACTTGTAAAGCTCTCTGTAAATTTATAGAGAGATGACAGTTATCTGGAACAGGGAAAAATACATTGATGTTTGTGATAAAGCAGTAAGAGAAGTCTTTGCATGGGCCAGAACAGGGGTGGTAAAACTGAAGGGTTTGGGAAGAGGGAGAGATCTGGAGAAATGCCCATTGTGTCACCAAAGAGATAAAGAATGATATTTCCTTTTAGAATGTGATGAAACTAGGCTGCTTAGTGAGCAGATAGGTAAAACAGAATGGGCAACGCTACCAAAAGAAGTTCAAGCAATGAAGTGTAAAAACTAGGACAAATTTAATTGAATTTGGGAACTTTTGGGGCAAAGTAAGAGCCAAATGGTTGAGGGAGATAAGTAAATATGATGAAAATTATGATGAAGTATTTTAGATAAGTTGTCAATAAGGGCCCATTAGCTCGACAACCTCAGAGTTTGAGTCTATTGGGCCCAAGGGTAACCAGCAACTCATTGTATGTAAATGTATAATAATTTGTAATTGAAATGGAAATAAAGATTACTTATTTACTAGCGGTAGTTTTCATTAACTATGCTCCTAGCAGAATATATGTAGCTTGCTTTATATTTCAAATTCATTAAGGCAATTTGGTGTTAGGTTCATTATAACTTCCAAATATTTAATAGTATAAATAAACTTATAAATTGTTAATGTTTTAAGCATTATAGAAATGTTTTTGCAATATTTCACATACAAAAACCCTTTTAAAAGCTCATCGGTTTGTCATAGCTTTGAAATTCCGTCTTCTTTGCATAACCAGGAGGAGAAACTTATTATCTAATTAAAAATTATTTAATATATTAGGTTGGGTGTAGGGTTTATGGTGATTTAAAAAACAATAAAATTGGTGCACGTATTCAAAATAAAAAAGAGCACGACTGTGAAACATCAGACACTAAATTGTCATTTGGTTTGACAGTAAAGCATTGATTGATAGAAATGCAGATTACCTTATAAGTATTTAGAGATATTAGATCAGAAGCGTGTCTGCCTCCCGTTCAAGAGGTACCTAGTTCGAATCTCGATCAGTGTGAGTTATCGGAAAATATATTTTCCGGGGTTTTCCCTTATCGTGAAAGACGAATGTCAGTTAATTTTAAGCTATATGAACTCTAAGGTATCATTTCATCCATTTCACTCATTGTCTAATATAACAACTTTGGAGGACTTTAATTAAAAATAATATCATATCAAAAGCAGTTATGTCTGTAATAAAGCCGATGTTTCAGCACTTTGCCAATCCTGAACTGCTATAAGTATACCTTACAGGAAAAACTCAAAGTTCAAATGGGTCCCTATACAAATATAATAATTTCTAGCATAAAACTTCACTTATTTTAAAACAAAAGGATGAAGGTTTTCTTAGTAATTGATGATGATCGCGATTTCGTGAATATTCGTTCACATCGTCAGCTTAAACAACCTCGTTGTCAACGCTACAATCAGTAGATGTCACTATCTTTTTGCCAGTACTACCAAAATCTGGAAATGAAATAAACTTAAAAACAAAATCGACTGTCGATTTTTGGAATTGAACGAACACACTGCCTCCGTTTTGTCGAAAGGGTGAAACCTCGCGCCAACTCCGAGTTATGTTTTAGTTGCTGATATCATCAGCGGGTGGAATCCGCTATTCAGAAACTTACGTTAGATAGTGCCGCCGCTGTCACTCACAACACACTTCCTAGGCTCAATATCAAGTGATATGAAAGTTTAGCGCTTAAGAGAGTTCGGAACGACGAAAACTTGGTTGTCTTGCCGGCGGACAAGGGTAACGCCACTGTGATCCTCTCCACAGCCCAATACTTAAAGAAAATTGAGCAGCTCTTACATGATCCGGTCTACAGCATCCTCGATTGGAATCCTAACTCTTCCATCGAACGTCGGAGTATACAGCTTATTAAAAGATCATGCCTTACTTCAGAAATTAAGAAGGCGGTATCACCGTCAGTTTCCAGGCCTCCTAGAATGTATGGATTCCCGAAAATCCACAAACCGGACGTTCCTTTACGCCCCATTGTGGACGCCAGGAGCACCCCTAATATGACAGAGCTCTTCCGACATAACATGACGTCCACTTTCTTCTTGTTTGGTGGTACTTTCGCCTGACGACCCGAGAAAATCCCCGAAAAAACCGCGGGTCAGTCATGGGAATCAAACCCGGGCCTATCAAATGCGAACGATAGACGAAACCGCCTGGGCCATTCCGCTGTTACGATACTATAATGTCTAAAATTGAGGACAGTGGTTGACCCACTTTTACAGTGAAGCCTTCTAGATGACGTTCAGGTGTGTGTTTACACAGAAGTGATTTTTAGCAGTTTTTGTCTTTTCCTAGGAAGTCAGAACAATAATATACTGCCAAACAGTTATACCTGTTAAAGTTATGTCAACCAGCTTTTGTTAAACCTTACGCTCTCTCGTCTAATTGTTACAGGCATGGCTTAACTGGGCAGCTGTACAACAGTAAATAATTAAGGTAATTGTTGAGCACGTGCAACATTCTTAGAGCACATAAAATTGATAGGTAGTTAATGTAGGACATTACCTCATCGCTTTAGGAAGCTGCTAAATGGCTACCAGCCAAATATGGATCTGACGTACGTAGTACAGTGCAGATTTCTCCATCTTCTGCAACAAACTGGGTGCATTAAGGAGAAACCTACAGATACTAAACTTGATACAAGAATTCCTTCACGAGAGAGTTTCACAACCTCCACCCCCGCCAAAAGGGTCATCTTCGAGTCCAGAGAAAGCTTTGATTAAGGTTCCGGATTCCTATATCTCTTACGCAATGGAGTAGCAGCGCCACTAGCCGGTGCGGCGGCCTTGGTACTACACTGATTTTTCTCCGTTTGTTGCCGTGTCGTAATTACAGGCAAGCTTTTGTGGTGACAATTATTTATAAAATTTGCCTTAATAATTTTAATTGGTAATGTTTTGTGTTTTTTGCCATAAATTAGCATTAATTTCGCGCAAATTTTCGGGAAGAATAAATGAGTACTGACATGGCTGAAATGAAAAGTAACAGGTAACTAGCATAACAGCTTTTAAAACAGCGCTTTTCAAAATTAAAATATTTTATAAGGAATGAGCAGACGGTAGGTAACATGAATAAAATAATTTGATATTTATTTGTACAGTATCCATTACAAATTCAGCACAGTAAATTTAACATAGAACATGCTGTATTATACATCCTGTACAAATACATAAAATTGCGGACCTAAGATTTACTCGATGACTCAGGTTCCCTTTGGTTTTATTGAGCAACTTGGTGTCATTTCTTCTTGACCTTTTCTACTTTTATCCTAATCCACTTTTCTCTTACCCTATATCAGAAATCTCCTATACATCTATTTTTCTTTTCTCCCATCCCTGTTAGCATGCGTAGTGCAACTATCTCTTTGTTCACACTGTCCCATTTCTTATCCCATATTTTTCTCCTGTAATTTGTTAGCTCCTTACATTCTATCAGGTAATGAACAGTGCTTTCTTCATCTCCAAAAAATTCACATATGCCTACCTAATTATTTCTCAACTCTTTTACGTATAATATAAATACTCTCATCCATGCCATGCCTTTTCTTCCAGTTTTGTCACATTGATCTATATATTTTTCCTTACCCCATTCTGTCTTTAATTGCTTATAACATTTCAAAGATTTCTTTTCTTCAATACTTTCCCTTATCTCTTGCCTATCTATGTCTTGTAGTCTAGTTCTCACTTCATTCCAAAAACTGCTATGATTTGTCTCCTCTGCTCTCCATAGATCTCCCATGCCTATCTTTAATATCATTCTTTCCAATTCCGACCATCAACTATTTGTATTTGTAATGCTTTTCTGTTGCTTCATGCACAGATTCAATAATTCCCCTTTCTGCCCTTTAATACACTTATACCAGAATTTCAATATTCTCTCTATTATTATTCCCCTCCTATTTGTATTACCTACCTCTAGTAAGGCCACCTCTCTTGGTGCCGTGAATAAAATAAAAAAAATCACGCATCAGACATCGCCAAACTGCAGCATACAACTAGTGATATTTTCGCTTTTCATACTTGTTCTGTTGTCTGTCAAAACTAAGTTATATATATATATATATATATATATATATATATATATAGAGAGAGAGAGAGAGAGAGAGAGAGAGAGAGAGAGAGAGAGAGAGAGAGAGAGAGAGAGAGAGAGAGAGAGATCTTACTGTCAGCGTTTCACATCGGCAACCAAAGACATTGAAGGGACTTTTCACAGAAATTGCGGTAAGAATCAGCTTTTGTCTTCAATGCCAAGAGTGCTGTTACTACATCTAATCTGTTGTCGTTACAAAAATGGTAACAAAGAAATAAAAATGTGTAGTGTTTAACGCCCGCTTTTACTACATACGGCACCGCAGGCGATGACACTGATGATACATGAGATGAAGATGGAGCACCGGTGGAATGAGATGGTGGGGGAAAACGGAGATCCCGGAGAAAACCCGCCCCAGCGCCATGTTGTCCATCACAAATCTTACTTCGCGGTCGCCTGGGATCGAACGCGGGCCGCCTTGGTGAGAGCCAAGCGGTCTAACCACTGAGCCACGGCGTGGCCACGTAACAAAGAAGCAAATCAGAATCGCAAGTAATACCACTGGTTATAAATGCATTTAGTTGTTTAAATGCTGCCATTAGTTAATTTAAATTATCCGTACTTGATTCAGTAACTAGCCTAGAAGGCTCAAACAACTGATATAGCTTTTATGGTTATTGTATCATCAGTTTCTTTTGCACAATGGAGTTTAATTTAGACAAAGACATACGGCAGCAAACTTTCAGATTCTCTTCTACTGTTTCTCCAACACTGGGATCCATGATATACTCTACAAGTACACTTACTCTGTTTCCAAAGTGACCACTCTCTAAAATTTCACATTTGGCTCTCAGAGATTTAATTCGTGATAAAACAAGATGAGCAACAGTTTTTTTTTTTGGGGGGGGGGGGTTATAATTTGAATACTCTTTTATCTTTCCTTCCTTAAATTTGTTAACTTCTTTCACGACTTCTAGCTTAATGCTATGAAGACATGAATGTTAATTTAAAGTTATATTTATGTGATTTGTAATAAATGTAAATTTTTCTGTGCAGAGTAAAAACAATAGAAATTTTCTCATTTATCGCTTAAAAAATATGTTACTCTCGAAAAAAGGAAAATAATCCCGAAAATTCGCGAAAAAATCGCTAAAAACAAATACTCTTGCCCCTGGCTATAGGTACCAAAGCTAGTATGTTACACTCTATCTTGTATAAACTATTCTTACAGATATTTAGTATCTACTTTATGTATACAGAGTCAAATATTTTATTGTATATGTGTTACAGCTGCAATGGGGGAGAAGGGGCTCCAAATTGTTTTGAGATGGTCTGTTTCCTATTTGAGAAAAGCATAGATGTTTGAAAATTCAAATACCGGAATATCTAAATATATACTGTCCGCTCTAACATGATGTGCACATTTGTATCGTAAGATTTTGTCTCTCCCTTGCGGTTTATCAGATATGCAAAAGTCAAAAGTAAAGAAAATTTTTGAGGCTGTTCTCAGAAACTTAAGGATATAATTGCATTTTTCATAAAATAACTTTATAATATTGTATTTTTGAGAAAATCCAAGTTTTTCGTACCTTTTTGCCATTTATAGTATAGTTTGGAGAATGAATTATTTTGAAAATATCTCAGAAATGTCAGCAACTTAAATATCAAGTTTGATATTTAACGTATTTCTTTTTTTTAATTCAAACCATTATCTGAAAACATTTTTAAGAATTTTTTTTCATTTCCATAATCAACCATAACACTTCAAATTGTCTGAGATATCTACAGCATTTCTTTTTAATAAAGTACAAAGCTGCCAACTTTCCAACTTGGGACACCTGTTAGACGCAGCTATTGCAGTCTCGCAGAGATGTGTTCAACTTTAATGAAACTAACATATCAAGACCATTTTAGGTAATGAGAACAAAATACAATAATGTATCCGAGAATCGAACCTGGAACTACTGGATTTAGTTAGAGAGGATGCTACATCACTTAGTACAAAAATTTCCTTTAACTTTTTAAACGAATAAGTTGTACCTACACAGAGACCCAAAAACATCCTAACCGACTGTGCGGTGTTTTGCCTGTCTGCGCCCTAAGCGCTCGCTGCCGTCAGCCGCTGTCATAGAAAGGTGCGGATAAAGGCATACAGTTTTAAAACTAATATTAAAGGCTTTACTTACCCATGTTTTAAATGAAATGCTGACATTGTCCATATATGTTTGGTACCTCTTCAGGAAACTACCCATCACTCGCCGTAGTTCACATTGTGAAATGCTGTCATTTCTCCGTTAGCGGAGTAAGAGTTATAGGCCCAACTTTTCTGAGTTAGCAGTTGACGCCCATACATACATCAATACAGTTTCGCCCGCCCCCCCCCTCCTTAAATAAGACTGCAATAGCTCATACAGCCAATCTTTAGATGAGAACAATTGAAAGTGTATTTCCGGACAGAATTTTCCCTCGACCTAACACACTGCGATTTCTATCTTTGGGATATCTTAAATAATAAACTATATAAGACAAACCGACACATCCTGGAAATTACCAGCATTTCTCAACGTGTACTATGGAAAGTGATGGAGTTACCAAACATGTATGGACAACGGCGGTGGCCAGTTTCAGCATCTCGTTTAGTTCACTGTACAATTTTGATCTTTAGCTAGGCTACTTTTAGCACAGTGTTATATTGTGTGGCCATGAAGTTACTGCAAATCACGCATGGGTATTCAGGAGGTAAAATTCACAACTGATGCCGTCTTTCAGTCTTTTATTCTGATTTCTCTCTATTGGATTCATAGAATTTGGTTTTCGGAGGTAAGCATAAAGGTCCAGAGTGAGTCACCAAGCCACACTTTTGCACAAAGTCACCTAAATCAGCTTCATTCACTAACCAGTTAATGTTGTATGTTGCAGGAGTATCTTTACTCCTTTCCTCATTGTTTTACATATTTTCATTTAGAACAAGGGTGTACCAAAGTGACTTAAAGGAAACTCAATAAAGTCTATCAAGTATTATAGTTCCAGGAACTGTAAGACAATAAGATAAAGTGTCATCTAATTTCATTCCTTATCTAGCAAAAGTTACAAGTAGCAAATTTCAATAACGGAATGCTCAAAAATTTAATCTATGTATTTCCTGTTTTCAAATCCAATGGAAATATCAGTTGCACATCCAAAGCACCATAAATGTCTCTTTCGTCAATTCGTCATTGCCACTTCCTCATCGTCTGAGTCTTGGAAATTTATGATGTTAGGTTCCAAAATCTGTTTACGTTCTATTTCTTTCCAAAAGTGCTCTTCTTATAGTTTTTCTGCATGTCTCGGCAGTTTTCTCATTCGGTGTTATGTTATCAATTTCTTCGCGTGCAAGTAGTTCAACGTTAGTCAGTTTAAAAGTGCTATTTGCGCTTGCAACTAACTTAATAGGGCTGTTTTGGCAACATAAAGGGGGCTGGTCGATTATCTCGTGTCCCTTTTCAATTGCAAGCTGATCCAATTGATACAGTTTTCACGGGTTTTTAAAAAGGTGAATAAACACCTTCTCCAATTACAAATAATCATAAACATGTCATGTGACGGGTCACGTTCAGCTGTTATAGGTTAACAGTCAACGTTTTGCTCTCGAATGTAACCAACACCTTGGCTTGCATATAGTCACGCTACTCGAACGGCTACCATGCTTTAACCTTTCAGATAACGCACAATAACAACCATGTGGACACGCAAACACACCAAACAATAATAATGACCATTGGGTACAGTGCTTATGTCGCGATGTGTTCTTATAATTTATGGCCAGGGCTAGGAAGTTCGTACAGCCCGCTCTTGCCTGATACAGGTTGCGACCGACCTTCTCCCGACATCCAAGCAAGTCATAGATCAGAAACGCTCAGCGGAGAGGTATTGAGACCGGTTGTCCAGAGAAAAAATGACTTATGAGGCATGATCTATTTAGATCATTATGTACAACATACAAATTCTGATATAGTACATACGGATGTGTCTGTGGTTGATCTCATTGTTTCAATAGGCACATTGTGACAACACCCAAGCAATTATAAAGCGGTTGTAACATTTCCTGATCGAATGTAAAATATTATGCAAATAATAAAATTAATTTATTATATATCTGAAGACTCTTACTAGACAAAATACTAAAGCAGGAATTTTACTATATATTTACTCATCTGCAGCCGTATTACTAAAAACAATTATGTATCTCTGAAGACTTTCAAATGAAAAACTCATTCTATGTTCCGTAAAACAAGATTTAATTGTTTGATAATCTGTTGCAAATTCGTTAATGATTTCAGCTAACTTAGTTTCTCGGCCTCGCTTCTCTTTTTTCCATGTTTGCTGAAGTATCTCACTGAAATGTAAATGTAAATAATGAAGTAAATAAGGACATGAATAAGTACACTTCCAGAAAACATAAAATGGTTGTACAGCAAATTTAGTTGCTCATCTTTGAAGCACAACAAAGATGTTATTCAAATGTCTTCCTTCCTACCAACGTGCTCTGTGTCATGCAGTTACACCTGTTTTGTAGTAATGAGTTGCATTCTACGATGAGCCTTGCCCTTGCTAGTAGAGCTGCGTTGTATAGCCATGCCTGGCCGCTCTTACACTGCTCAAGGAAATCGGTACGAACTTCCTAGCTCTGGTTATTAGTATGTGTTACATTTATTTATATTATGAAAACTATTTGAACCAAAAATATTATGTTTTTACGGTTGTGTTAGAAACATTACTCCCTCCCTTCCTCGTGAATCACGTTTGCAAAATTCTAAATTTTGTCTTTGTCATATATATTAGAGATGGATTAACTTGGCGCCTGTCCGCTCCACTTAAGAGGAATGCAGTATGACAACGCCGCAGCACTCCAATTGGCTCACGGCTTGGTAGCATTCAAGGACAAAAATCAACCCATTTGAAAGCTACAGTAATATCATAGCTTTACCTTAACGTATGAGACATACTTCGTACCACAGAGTATTGAAGGTATCGAGGTTGTACATCCCTAAAGACGATCTAATCAGGAGTTTGTCCTTTATAATACTGGGTCTCAGAAAACGTGTTGAAATTAACTGTACATTTCTCGTACATCACTTACAAGGATAAACGACTGGACAGCTACACTCGTAAGCATTTGAAGACACTGGTCTCTAATTATATTCATATGATGCAAAGTTTTAACACCAAAGGCCTTTAAAAAACATCAATCTTGTAGTAACACGTGTTTGCTTGATCATGTTTAGTTCCTGGAGGTTGTGAAAAGAAAGCAAGTTGAGTGACTTCATCGTAGAACGTCTGCCAACATTTTCACGTGTGGTTATGCAAATTTTGTTTCCTTGCGTGAACCCAGGGGCAAGTGCTGGAATGTAAATAGTAAACAAATCGGCGGCAGGTAACCGCTACCTTGAGTATTCAGCTTCCTGGTTTACACATCGGGAGCTTCAAATACCTTCTTGTTACTCAAAAGTGATTCCAGATAGTTCACATAGGTTTACTTTACCCGGCTCAATAAAGTTTAGTTTTTCGCCTCTTTTTAATAAAATTGTCAAGTGAGTTTCAATTGATAACATTTAATGAGAAAGACACGAAAACAGAGCAAATACTTACTAGGTAAAATAAAGGATATATGACTATATTTATGTATATTTTTCACCAAAAATAATAGAAGATGTGCTACAAGTGCACGACATTTTCTACCGCTTACTAACACGATGATAATATTCACAGAAAACTGTGATTCTACTCTTAATTTTAACATTACATGAATTAATGACTACAACACGTTTACTACTGAATAAGGCGTATAAAAAGAAATTACTTGTTGTATCGCAAATATATATGCATTTATGAAAACGTATGCAAACACAGAGAACTTGTATGTTCTTTGTTTTTGTGCAGAAAGATTTGTTACTATCACTTATGTTTACAGGTGTACAAAAGTCCTCTAGAATGAAAAGGACTTCAGAAGGCACTCCAATAAAGTTAAAGAAGTGTATTTAATATTTATGAAATAAATATCTTAATCCTATGATCTTGAGACATTTTAAGAAAATCAAAGTTTTCAGTAAACGTTTCATGTAGTTTGGCATGGATGACTTTCTTCAAAATAGCTTCACATTCTTGGAAGAGGAAAGTTCATGCTAGCTGTATTTATTTATGCTAAGAAAATGTTTTTCGAAAATGACGTTACTTTATCTCAGACTCATTTATGCTATTTACTTTTAAATACACGTATATTTCTTGTTATATATTTACTCTTATATTAAAGTCTACTCGTCATTTTATACACGGTTTTCATTTTCATCTATAACTTTACCGCGCAAAATTTGACGTCATCAATAGCATCGCTGTTGGAGCGAGTTCATACACAATTCCCCTAGCGGCTTGCGTTCGTATTGTGCTGACAGCAGCTTTGAGGCCTCCCTCTACTTGCAGTTAAGTGTACTATCTGAGAGTTGGGTGTTGCCCGCGTAATATATAGGTGCTTAATTTCGCCTTGTGCGTAGATACGATAACTGTTTATAAAAAATCATACTGCAATACACAGCCAATTATGCAGCCATAAAAGTATACCATGAAGAATGTACGAAATGATAAGTCAATCAACACTTATTTCACAATGAACATCTGTTTTTATGTTATAGTAGACAAATATGCATATTCTAAAACCTGTCACATAAAATTGAAATATTTCAATTTGATCTCAATTCTTTTCTATCACTCACAGTTTCCTCACAATGTAACTTCATTACAAACCAGAAAATTAGCAGAACATGTACTAGAAATGAAAAATAAATTACTGCTACAATATGTACAAAGCTTTCATCCAAGCCTAAACAAGAAGATATCTCTAGCATATAGTCTTATGTGTCCATTTTCTTATATTTCATTTCTCTCTTCCCCTTAAGCAATATCTGTATTGCGAGAAGGTATGCTTGAGGCCTTTCTGTCATAACATTATTTATTACATCTAGAATGGAACCAGACACTTTATAGCGTCCAGTGTCTCTCGTGTATCTTGGAAATTTTTGATCCACCTATTGGTTAAAAAAAAAAAAAAAAAAAAAAAAAAAAAAAAAAAAAAAAAACATAAGGATACCAACATTAATAGACATTTTAGTTAAGCGTGAGAATGACAGTTTATATCATATACTGATAAAAGGTAAGCCATTCATGTTACAAACAAAAGTATGTCTATTTGACGGTACCTGGACACTTTTGACAACATTACGCTCCGAGGTACTGGTCTGAATGTTGGATAGCGTTGCATAAACTCCTCTATGCAGCGGTTTAAATTATATTTATATATCGCACCGATTTTAATGCCGGTGCAAAAATAGCATTCAACCATGATGACGCGGTGATCTGTGTTCATATCCAGGGGAAGCTGGCTGTATTAGTTACCGGCGCAGCCATAGAACGCTGTAATTTGCCTACTATTCCGAAAAAATTACCGTTTCTTCTCCATAGAGGGCGCTATGATTTCAAGATTGACTCACCAGTCAGCTATGACGTCATTCTCGCTCAATCTGAAGGCGGGAAATAACGAATTAAAATAAACACTGTGTGTATTTTTGCCCTCTCGTTTACTATCGAATTCCACCTAATTGTTTACTATCTTTACGAAATAAACATGCAAACCATTTTTCGTAGAGAAATGTTTTGCTCTACATATCCATCCCTTTACTTTCAAATATAATATCCTAATAACCTCTTTATTGCTATATTAAGTGACATTTACTTTGGGGTATTCCATTTCTAAAAGCTATTAATCTTCAAACACCAGTTCTTAACCATGCAATACTCTCTTTGTTTCCCTTTCTATCTGAGCATTGAAAATTAGAGTTCTTATCGGTAATGCATCAAAGAAGGTTTAGAAGCTATATAAAAACAAATGACAGAGAAGGTCTTGATTTTGTATTGTTTTGTTACTGTAGTTGTCTCGCTCATATTTAACCCTCGTTCTTCATAAGACTGGTCTGTTTGTATAATGTGATACGTTCCGGGAAACAAGATGTTAATTTTGATTGATGTAATCACATGAAGTCCAGTTAATAAAGCTAAAATTGGAGTAAATGGCCAGTAATTAGAATTATCTCGCATCTACAAGCTCGCAGGCCGAGAGAGCAATGACATAATACTGTACAGCGACTGTTTCGTTCAGTGCTCAACAACTACATTGTCTTTTTATGTAACTAAAATGCAGTTCTCTAGATCACTGGACCAGCTACAGGGCATTACTATAGTCAATAGCCTAACAAATAATGTCACTTTCCAGTTTTAGAAGATAAGACAAAGTAATGTGGACCTACGGTCAGCCCAGAAAGTATTCGTACAAGATCAAAATAAAGAAACAATTTGTGTTGTTGCAACATAATTATATAACTTAGAATACTTTAAAAATATATGGTTCATGTATTTATTTGCTTATTCCTACCATAATTTTGCTGGAATTTTTCTAGAATCAGTAGTTTTCTACGATAATATTGTATGATACCGTAAATTTGGCACAAAAAGTATTCGTACACCAAAGGTATCTAGAATGAAAACTGTAGTTACGAGGGTGGGTCAAAAAATAATGCCTCCTACTTTTTCTCTTTTAATTGCCAAGAAAATTGATTACAATTTACATAGCTTGAAAACTACAACTTTGACGATTAATTTGTCACTATTCAATATAACCTCCGTCCTTTTCCACAGTCTTGGTCCACCTTTTAAATAGAACATGCATTCCAGTGTGGTAAAACACACGGTCTTACTTACTAAGCCATTGACACACGGACGTTTTCACATCCTCCTCATCTTCAAAATGAATCCCACGATGAGCTTTCTTCAGTGGCCCGAACAGATGGAAGTCTGATGGTGCCAGGTCATACTTGCCAACCGAATTTCTCAATTTCTATAGTGGTGTAACGGTTGGTGTGTGGTCTTGCATTGTCATGCAAAAGAAGAATATCCCCCATTGATTTTGTTCACCGAACTCGGCGAAGACGTGTTTTCAGCTTTTCGAGGGTTCTGACGTATTGGTCAGAATTTATTGTGCATCGCTGCATCATAAGCACACCCTCTGCATCCCAAAACACTGTCGCCATAACTTTCCCTGCCGACCGCTGAGTTTTGAATTTTTTTCTTCGGTGACGTTGTATGATGCCATTCCATTGACTGCCACTTTGATTCAGGTTCCAGAAAATGAAGTCACGTTTCGTCTACAGTAACAATTTTTTCCAGAAACTCCACTCCCTCCAAATTGAAGCGCTGCAAGTGTTGGAGGTTATAGTTTTCCTTGTTTCTTTGATTTGGGCGGTTAACATTCTTGGTACCCAACGTGAACAAACTTTTGAGTAGCCCAATTGTTGAATAATCGTCATCACACTGCCTTTACTGAGGGAGGTAATGCGACACAATTCACCTGTTGTTACCCGGTGATCACCACGAATGATGTCACTGACTCGCTGAATGTTGCATGGAGTCACTGCAATCACCGGCCTGCCGCTTCGCTTTTCATCTGCCAATGGCGTTTGCCGTTCAACTTCGTTACAACGACGAACCCATCGTCTAACAGTGCTGACATACACAGTTGCATCACCATACACAGTTTTTAGCCTTTCGTGAATGCGAATTGGCGTTTCACCTTCCGCAGTCAAAAATTCAATCACAGAACGCTGTCTAATACGAATGTCGATGTCAGCCATTTTGCAAGAGGATGCAGTGCTGCCACCTGTTGACTTAGGAAGTTACTACTGCAGGGGATTGGAGAAGAAGGATTGAGGAATTGCGCCAAATTCAAAGTTTTCACAAAACTTACTTATTTAAGGGGAAAAATAGGAGGCATTACTTTTTGACCCACCCTCGTATATTAGAGGCTAGCTCTCCCTTCTCGATAGTCTGCATTCAGCTGTTTCACAGCAAGTGGTCTGCACGCAGCAGTCTGACATCGAACAGAGTAGGCTTATTTATTTAATTGTTATCCAAATTTGTATTCCTATTTTATCCAAAGATATATTAGGAATATAGTTTACAAATTTATGAATATAATACAATTCACAAAAAATGAATCCTTTAGCTTAAGAAACATTTTATTTAAGAAAGCCATGAAATATTGATAAGTTTTGTAATTCATCAAAATATGTGTAAGTGGTTTTGAAAAAGTGTAACTTAGGGATTGAAGCAATATTTAAGTTTGTATCTTCCAAAACTGAATAACGGGCAATCAAATAAAATGTGAGGGACATCTTGAAGATGATTTTCACAAATACAGTCAGATGTGGATTTGATTTTGAATCGAAATAAGTAAGCTGAAAATTTGCCATGTCCAGTTAAGAATTGAGTGAGAACATATTTAGGATTAACGAATTTACATTTCTGTCTGTCATGAACTGCTGTCTTAGTCAAAACACCACAATCGCTTTTTAACCAGTATTCATTCCAGTCGTTGATGATAATCTCCTTTAATGTTTGCCTCACATAAGAAATGGGGCATAGAGTGTATGTCTCTGGAAGATCTGAAGTCGCAGCTCTCTTTGCAAGCTCATCTGCACGTTCATTTCCGGCAATCCCCACGTGCCCTCTGACCCATGAAATACACAGATGAGAACCACATAATAATTGACTTCTTATTTCAGCTGCAATAGGACTGTTGTTTTTGTATCTTTCAAAGCTGCAATTGCTGCTTGTGAGTCACTGTAAAGGCGAGCGGTACATTGTAAGTTGTTGCACCATTTCACTGCTTCACGAATTGCTAATAATTCAGCTTGAAAGACTGAACATTCCTTGGCAAGTCTGAACATGGAAGAATGGCATTCTATGGAGCGAGAGAATACCACAAACGCACATCCTACTTTACCACAGTAGGTTGCGGAAGTAACGTAGAATTGGCCGAAAAGGGAAAGAAACTACGCCAGTAGAGAGAAAAATAGTAATGAAACTACACAATGAATTCAAAACACTTTCGGAGATATCCCAGAGAGTAGGAAGGCCACGGTCAACGATTCAATCCATCATTTACAGAGTAGGAATAAGAAAATCTGTTCTAAATACACCCAGGAGTGGTCGACCTGTCCTTACGGCTAAAGATGAAAGTAGTATTCTTTGCTGCATTAAGAAAGATCCACGAATGACTACGCCCCCCCAGACTGTTGTTGATTTGCAGAAGGCAGGAATTAATGTTTCAGCGAGCACTGTGAGAGCTGTTACGATAGGAAAGGGTACAACGGCAGAGGAGCGTGTAAAGTCGTTAACCCGTGTGCACGTCGGCCGACTCCTTTGACGAACACTTATAAACGTTTTACAACCCCGGCCCTTCTTCTCCCAATCCTTGCCACCTTTCTCGCTAAGTCATGGTTATCGTACGAGGTTTCGTCTAAATAAATTATCTTATGTCCATTACTGCGAAACTTCCTTAATTTTGACATATATTATATACCGCACTGCGCAACTTACTTAGTTTTTACACACACACACTTTCGTGCTACCGCGAAAGTTCCTTAGTTTTGATATATACATCGCCAAGCTACAATTCCACTGGATTCCATAATAACCCTTAACTTATTCAAAGTGCGGTATTTGAAACCCAGCTCGTTTAGGAGACCGCGCAAAGTGCAGTGTCCATAAGGAAAATCACAAATTTCTTGCAAATGTGCAACCAATTCGTCTAAGGTAGGCACTCTCCCTTTTGCATGGAATCTATACATTTCTCGGCAAATTAAATCGCATGTGAAATTATCTACTTTAGAGAAACGTTTCCTTTTGTTTTCACACCTGATCGGCGTCTTTGGTATTCCTTTCGTCACAATTTTTCTTACTGTATTTCTGTGAATACACCAGAATTTATTAGGTTCATTGCATGACCCCTTACCAAGATTATTTTTCAGCACATATTTATATGTGTTCAAAACAAGCGCTTGAATTTTATTAGAAACAGTTCCCGTAATAATTCTGTCTTTTGAGGCTTCTCTAGTAACATAACTCGACACAACCACACTTTCCAATTTATTCACACTATTGTCTTCACTTTGATTATTTTCATTTGACTGAAAGTTATCTACTACTTCATTTGCATTTACCACTGCATTTCCCTCCCACGGTCTCCACATCGTGAAACACAACGAATTTCTGCACGTAATGAAACAGATCAACTGGAAGTTGGAACTTTGGCAACTGAGACTCCATGTGGAGTAAACATGCGACTGTCATTTCCATAAAATCAGGGTTGCTATTGGTGCTCAACGACAGTGTTCCATTTATGAAGTGTGGAGTTAGATTTATGAAGGTCATTAGAGGGCGGTAGGGTCCGTTTCCTTTGTTAGGCAACTGCACTCGCGTTGACTAGACAGACTTTAAGAAGTTCTGTGTCAGCCCACAGAACAGGGAAAAAAAGCTTAGAATTCGCTAGCAAGTACCGTGATAAGGGTGTGGACTACTGGGAAATAGCTGTTATGGACAGATGAGAGCCTATTCAAGATATTCGGTGTGGATCACTACTGCAATGTGTAGAGGAAAAAAGTATGGAGCTGGAGCCAAAAAATCCGTCGTTTTCTGGGGTTGTATAAGTACATCAGATATGGGCAATCTACATGTTATCGAGGTAATAATGGATCACAAGAAGTACGTGGGCATTCTTAAGCAAGAGTTGCGTATCAGTGTGGAGAAAATGGGCCTGCAAGAAGACTGGATGTTAATGCAGGATCAGTGCCGAAAAACAACAGCGTGCTATGGGAAAAGTTTCGAAAAAATGAAGTCCATGTGCCGAATTCTTTTCATGATATAAACAGTAATTCTACTTCCTTTGGCTTCTTGCTCAATTTTTAGATCGGCTATTGCTTGCCCTAACATTTTTATACTAACCCTTTCTTCTAATACGTGCCTTGAAAAGGCAGTTTTCAGAAGTCCATTAACTGTGCTCATTATTTAGTAATTAAAGTTTTCGTAATATAACTCATACACTAAAGAAAGTGAATTAATAACATACTTCACACTCACAAAGAAACTGATATAGCCACTAAATAACGTTACACAAAGAAATATTTGGATACAATGCGAGCTCGCTAACCACATGCACTTGTTATGAGGGATTCTCGTTATGGTCGCGGGAATGGAGTATCGTGCCAACAGGATAGGTGCATCACAAACAATCTGCCCTCTGATTCAATAACCATTCCTATTGGATCTGTTTACGTAAGAAGGGTGGAATTAGTTTCTAGAACTAAAAATATAAAGCAATGATAGATTGTTAAATGATTTTCAATGCATATTCAAGTTCTACAGTTCCTTGTGAAGTGAATGACCATCGCGCAACACCCAAATGCAGCACGCATTTGTGCGAAAATCTATGGAACTTAGTACATTAGGGAAGCAAGAGGGAGAGGTTGTACGCATGCGCAACACTGAGCTTGCTGGCTCTCAGCACGTTGACGTCACGGATGCATTCCATTAGTTACCCAGGAATTTTCCATGCATCAAGAGTTAATTACCGGTCGTACTCGATTTATTATACTTACGAGGGCTGTTCAATAAAGAATAATCGCAATTTATTTTGACAATGTACCTTTACTCATCCTCATAAATTTGATAGTCCTCAAAATAGTCTCACCTGAATGCGATGCACTTTTCCCAGCGTTTCTGCCAGTCTTCAAAGACATGCTGGAAACCATTTTAGAGAGATCCTTCAAAATCGCCTCTGCAGCCTGAACGCTGCTTCTGCTGATGGATAATACCTCCCACGAAGGCGTTTCTTCAAGTTAGGTAACAGTAAAAAGTCACATGGGGCTTAATCTTGACTATAGGGAAGGTGAGGACTGCACTTCACGTTGATTTTTGCAAGATGTTCAGCAACAACATTGGCAATATGCAGCCACGCATTATCGTGGTGCAGCATCCAGCCTGCTTCATGTAAATGTGGTCTTTTGCGCCTGATATGGATTTGCAATGTTTTCAGGACATCCCTGTAGTATTATCCAGTTACTGATGTGTGTGCAGGTACAACATGCTGATAAATCATTCCATAAATATCAAAGAATGAGATGACCATAACTTTCTCAGTAGAAGCAACCATCTGCTTTTTTGGAGGTTGATGAAGGAGATTTCCACACTGAGCTTTGCTGTTTGCTCTCAGGATCAAAATGACGTAGCCAAGTTTCATCAGCAGTGATTACGTTTGAAAGAAACTCTGGATCTTTCTCTAACATCAACTTTAGCTGCATGCACACCTGCATGCGAATATCCTTTTGTTCGGGAATCAACAGTCTTGGAACCCATCACGCACAAACACGTCTCATGTGTAATGTTTCTGTCACCAAGGTGTGGGTGGTACCCAATGAAACGTTCAGTATTTCAGAAAGTGATCTTAAGGTAATTCGTCGATCCTCTCTCACAATGGCAGCTGCAGTGTTGATGTTTTCTTCCGTAAAAGCAGTAACTGTAGCACCGGGTCCACCTTCCTTTGAAATTGATTGTCTCCCCTCTTTAAACATTTTAAACCAGCTTCGAGCTGTGCTGTAGGGAAGAACAGACTCTACATAGGTCTCCTGTAACATTGTATAGACCTCAACTGAAGATTTGCTGAGACGAAAGTAGAATTTCAAAGCCGCATATTGTTCCTCGTGTGTTACCTCCATTGCAGCGGTAGGCGGTACTGAGCATGTCTGAATTTGCCTGGTTCACACAGGCGGGAAGCAGGAGTACCAGCAATGAAGCTACTATGGCGTGTTTGTTTCACATTAAGCTAACAGAGTATAATAATATTGAATTTTAGTGCGAAAATTATGACCGTAAAAAAGTATGATCATTCTTTATTGAACAGCCCTGGTACAATAATGCATTGTTATGTACATGGTCTTTTAAAATTTCTACAATGTGAATTATAAAATAGAAAAGAACGTGATGCAGCACTGCAGCGCGTTAGGAGGAGCCGCCCCTGTGCTGGATAATGGTCCAAAACGTACCGCGCTTAATACACGACTGTGGATATTATACAATGTTCCAAAACAGCTCATATCCCTTCCCAAATTCCGGATGTTAATCCTATTGAACAAGTGTGGACTATCCTGGGGAAACGCGTAAGAAAAAGGGCAATTTCCAACAAAGAAGCATTGAAAACTGTTCTTTAGAAGAATGGGTCCGAATATCAAAGGTGGAGGTTAAAAAACTTGTCCATTCCTTACCAAGGAGACTAGAGGCTATAATTAAATCTAAGGAGTACCCAACGAAGTACTGAATAGCAGTAGTTTTGCTGTATTGTTGATTGTTTTTGTGAGTGTACGATTACTTTTGTGGCTGAAAAAATGGCAAGTTAATTTTATTTGTATGGAAGTGACATTTTGTTTGTACATTGTTGCTATTTTCGTATTAAATGTAAATTATTTTGAGGATTTCTTCTTTTGAGTCAGTAAATGTAAATACCGACGTGTGCAAATTGTTAAACACTCATTTATGTATTTTTACTTTCCTTCAGTTTAACATTGAAAATAATGGTTATTTACCGCCGTAACCTACTTCAATTTGTCGTAATTCTTTTCCTTGCTATAATATGAAGCATATTCAATGAAATTTCTCTCTTAATAATAGCTGGGGGATTTTTCTTTTACTTACAGTATTATGGTGGTAGCTCTGAATTAAGAGCAGCCATTTTCTTCATGTCTGTTTATTCAACTGTTTGGTGATATTGCTTTCATTTGGTGAATGTAGTAACTGAAGATTGTTAATATTTGCCTTTATTGTGGTTTATGGCTAATATATCCTCAGTATTTATTATTAATTGATCTCAAGCCAGGTAGCATGGTGTATCTTATCCCTAGCATTCACATTGATTCAAAAGTGAGGTTATGGGTAAAACTGCTGACTAAACCCCAGGGAAAGTAGCTGTAACTGAGAGTCTTTTGAAGGAAACTTTTTATTCACAACGTGAAATAGCTAAGAAATTGTGTGTTTCACAAAAATCTGTTAGTCCCATTAATCAAGGAAGGAGGGAGGAAAACAAAGCTATCACCAAGGATGCAAAGAAAACTTGTGCAGCTGTCAAAACAAAATAGAAGAGCAACCAGCATTGACCTCAGTAGTCAACTAAAGCAGTGCGGTACAGAAATATCAGCCGCAGTAGTTCGCCGAAGATTATGTGAAGCAGGTTTACCAGCACGCAGGCCTCGTAAAAAGGCTAAACTGACACCTGCAATGTCAAAAAAAACGTTTAGAATGGGCCAAAGAGATGCAGAAACATCCAGTGGAATTTTGGAGAAAGGTAAATAGCACGAAAATCGTATATAGCATAAAATTAAAATACGTACATGTAAATTTTATGGGAATGAAATAAACAGCCTAAACTTTGTTTCTCTCATTGCTGATTTTGTTATACTATCTTTGAGCAATTTTAAAACTGTTTAATATTAATCGAGATTTTTATTGTTTCAGGTAATTTTCTCAGATGCATCCATGTTTGAAGTATGTGAAGACATAGAGCCAGCAGCCAATACGTGAGAAGGACAGATAAAGAAGCATTTTCCCCTCAGTGTGTCGATCAAAGAGTAAAGCACCCAACATCAAAAATTGTCTGCATTTGTATGTCTGTCCATGGACCTGGAAGATTATACATAGTTGTGGGATCTATGGAACAGAAACAGTATAAAAGTGTATTAGAAATATGACGATTTCCGCAGAGAAAAGAATGGTTTCCAAATGGTGATTTTGTGTTCATGCATGACAGTGCTCCCTGCCATGGAACAAAATCTGTAAGCCAGTTCCTCAAAGAAAACAACGTAAAAGTACTACCATGGCCGGGGAATAGCCCTGATTTAAATCCAATAGAGAATCTGTGGGGTATTGTTAAACAGAGACTGAAGTAATTGAAAATAACAAAAGTTCAGCTTACTGAGGGCCTGATAAACATTTGGCACAGAGATGAAATAAAGAAAAAGTAATCCACCCTTGTAGAGAGCATGCCTAAACACGTCAAAATGGTAATAAAGGCTAAAGGAATGCATACAAAATACTAAGAGTTTAACAAATATTTTGTAATATTATTTCTGTGAAATAAATAGAAAACAAACGGTATATGTTACAAATTTCACCATTGGGTCTAATAATTTGCACACGTCTCTACTCTCCATAACATAAATTTTCTTTGAGTTTTAGTGGTATACAGGTACTTCCTATGCTGACTGTAGGCACCACGGCCATGTCAACTTTGATACAAAAAAAACTAAATTTGTACTTAAACTCCAACAAAACGGCGATTTAACGGCGTAGTAAATGAACAAAGTGATGTACATTGTGGCAGTGATGGTATATAGAAGTGCTGGACAACCTACTTATAAAGATAGATGCAGCATCAATTTGATGGACCGTAACGTTGGGTTAATATATCTCCCCAGGAATCACGCTGAACAAAGTCACTGGACCGTTTAAGACGTCCTTGTTGTTAGGCCTTGAGGTGTTACCACCGAGATTCCCTTATTCCTCAACTGTTGATAACCAGCTGCCGGGTTTTAGGTGTGTTCGTGCTCATTTTACAGAATCCAACACTCTAAATATCTTGAAATTTGATTTTCTCTGCTTTTATCATATAACCAGGAACGGCTCTTGGGGTATCGAGGTATACATCGAGATGAACTTTAAACATAATTTCAATTACTACAAAAACATATAAATTTGTCACAAACTTTACTTATCTTTTAAGAAAATTGATGAAATTTCCACAGAATCCAAGAGAACTATTTTCGCAAAACTCTATTGTCAATTCTCAAATTCAAATTGCTTCTCGAGAAGCAAGCCAGGTGAAAAGACGATTAGAAATCGACGTTTCGGGAGTGTGCATATCTCCCATCATCAGAATATTTATTAAATGTTATAACCACAACATATCAGCAGAATTCTCGCCGAATACATCAGGAACATCCACAAGCCACCTCCGAATTTTAAACATTTGTTGAGACCGGTGAAACACAATCTGGACTTTCAAGTTCCGGGAGTGTACCGCATTCCCTATGAATGTGGGGCACCGTATATAGGACAAACGGGAAGGACTATCGCTACCAGAGTAAACGAACATGAACGGAGCATTCGTTTAATGCAACCTGAGAAGTCTGGACTGGCTTTGATAAGGACCATAGAGCCAACTTTCGGGAGACGACCATCTTGGCAAAATGCAACAGTTACTGGGAGTGGAGAGTTAGAGAGGTTTTGGCCATTTCCTCCGAGAGGAGCACGCTTAATCGTGATGCTGAATATCAGTTCATTTCCTCTTGGAAACTGGCCTTAAAGATGGAAACCCGTCGGCTTAAGAAACATAAATCTATGCAGCAACAGTTTGTAAATTTATAAAGAGATTCAGAGAAACTGGTTCTGTTTTTGATAAGAAACCCAAAATAACTCGTTATATGCTTTCAAAGTAAAAGCTCGATGAGATAGGACAAACATTAGAACATAAATACAAGAAAATATCTGAGTTGGTTATCACAGGAAACGGGTGTTTCACAATTCTTGGCTTAAAAATCCAATAAACTTTTGAAATTAGAACTATATAAGACAACCGCACTGCTTGTACGGAACTGCAACCAAGTGATACAGTGATCAGAGTAAATTTCTGCAGTTGGGTGGTGACTGAAGTTAATGATGACTTTATGGACCCAAAGTTAATTTTCTTCGCAGACGAAGCATGTTTGCGTTACATGATCATGTATCGTCCCAAAAAAAAAAAAAAAAAAAAAAAAAAAAAAAAAAAAAAAAAAAAACAGAAATTATAATACAGAAAACCCGGATATGGCATTACGTGACCAGAAAATTGGTGTTTGGTGTAATCTGAATCAGTACCGAATTATCTGGCCTATAGTTTTTTAGGAAGCAATTAACGACAGAGGCACAGAGAAGCAATATTCAAACGATTCCTGGAATATTTGTATGACAATGAGTGTACACAGGCGTATTTTCAATAAGACTCTGCTACAGCACATACAGCTGATCCATCGTTGTAATTAATTAGGGATTTTTTTTAAATATAGGGTCAAGGACTATGGCCACTGCAATCCCCAGACTTTGCAGTGTGCAATTTTTATGTCATAGAAAAAATAAAGTTTATCGGAACAACCCACATAGTTGGAAGAACTGAAAGACAATATCAGAAGACAAATTACTGCAATTTCAGAAGATGAATTAATACGTGAAAGCAGAAATTTTTTCGAAGATGTAGACATGCGTGGAGCATAAGAATATCAACTCCAACACCTTCTGTGACAAAAATTTTATGATTATCTTCTTCTTTAATTCAGGAATTAGGCATTTCTGTCTATTCCATTTTCGCATTCCATCAACTATACCCATCCTTTTCTAGGACGTCCTATATCTCTTCATCCACAAGGATTGTATCTTCTTATTAAAACTGGTACTCTTTCTTCGACTATTCTATTCATATGATCTTTTCAGTTCTGTATATTTTCTTCTATTTTGTTCTGTAATTTATATATAGTTCCTCTCGAAAAAATTCATTTCCTATTAAATCTCGTGTAGTACATTGTTTAACTCTTCTTAAGAACCTCATTTCTGCTGCCTGTATCTTACTTTTATCTCTTTATTTTAACATCTAAGACTTACTTCCATACATGAACACTGGAGCTGCCATCGTATTATAAAGTTTTAACTTTCTTTCTTTTTTTGCTTTGTTTTTCAATGTTCTTGCTATACTTCCCCACATCTGCTGACATTTGTTTATTTTGTTTTCTATGTCTTTGTCCAAATCAAAGCTTACATCACAACCCAAACAGCTGAAATTCGAGAGCTGTTCCAGGCATTTATTTTCAATGTTTATTTTTGATCTTACAGGATATTTTCCTCGATGTGTTATTATTTTCGTTTTCTTTGTGAATATATTTAGATTGTAACTTTCCCAGTAAATACATTTTAAACATGGAAAGTTGAAGGCGTTCTTCATTTTCTTGTATTATTGCTACATCATCAGCATAGAGTATCACATTTAAGTTTGTATTTATATTTAGTTGTATACCTTCATCCACTTGTTTTTTTTCCCAAGTTTTTATCAAATCGTCCAAGTATATATTAAATAGTGTGGGAGAAAGTCTACATCCCTGTCTTACTCCTTGATTTACTTTTATATCTCCTGTTTTTATCGTGCCTAGACCTTATTTATGATAACTTTTGGGGATAACTATGAGGGGATGTCACATTTTGTCCATTATGTTCCATAATCTATTTTAATTATAATTTTCAAGATGAACCTAAGCGCTAGAATTTAAATATTTACGCACCAGTGGAAAGAAAAAAATCCACTGTAGTTCTGAGCTATGTTTAAAGGTTTTCCATTCTCCATTTCGTCGTGAAGCTAATTAAAACCTTTATGTATTTAAAGGGTAGTTTGGCTTGGTGGGATTTTCTTAAAGGCGAGTTAATAATGCATTGTCTTTCATGGTAAAGCCACGTTTTAAGTTTAAGGTCTTTAGCTCTTCGAGAATTTAGTTTAAAATAGATTGACAGAAGTTTTAAATACCGTAACGAATATGGGGAATTGTTGTTTCATTTTTTGCTGTGATTCTGAACCACAAATATTACTTGAACTGCCGATGATGGAGACATTGTCCAGTGGAGTCAGACCATAAAGTGGAACCGACGAACGATAGAAGTTCTGCTTCACAGCTAAATGGTCTTTATTCCCTTCCGTCGCCGTGTCTTGCAAATCTCTTAACTTCCACACGAGTGAGTACATCGCACCTAGGACGACCTGACCCCACGTCTAGGAATGTTAATGTGTCTCATAGCGGAGGTCTTTGTTCATGAACATGTCCGGTCGTTTGCATTAAAATTCCTTCTATTCCGGAGACCGCGAGAATTAAATCCGTCAGACTGTGAAACCGCACATCCACTCCTATTTATATCTTCCCTTCTTCAGACAAAGAGGCACTGCTTCCACGGAATATCCTCGGTAGGCTACGTGCTAGCGTGTCTATGTGATGTTCAAGAAGTCCCGAGTTCTAATCCTGGTCAGGGCAACTTAACTGTATTAGGATTCTCTTCCAAAGCATTTCCCTTATCCTAAAAGAGGAATGTCGGGTAACTCTAAGCTCTATGTACCCTGACTCATTTGAACATCATTTCACCCATTTCATTCCTCGTCCGGCATGATAACGCTGAAGGACGTAAATTAAAAATAAGGAAAATAAGGTTACATGAAGAGTTCCCAACTCAAAATAAGCTGCACGTGAAAATAATTTCGTTATTCTTTATCTCTCAAAATATATCAATTTATTTTCATTAATTTATTTAACACTAGTGGAATAAAATTTAGGATATCTTTTATTTATATTTTTTCTATCTACAATAGTTTTTACTAAAATATTAATTTTTGGTACAAGTTCTTTACATTGGAAACATTGAATTTTGATTCTACAAGTATACTATTGGGGTAATAGCTTTCAAATTGTGCGCTCAACTTCGTGCAGTTCTTAAAAATTACTCCAGATGTCGTTACGCTTTCAATTTTCAACATTTTTCTATCTTCAAAAAGCTCCAACGTCTCCAATTTATATTAAATAGGTAATAGGATAGCTATATGGGCTGCATATGATTTTCTGTGGAGAAGCTCTTCTTTCGAAATGAAATTTGTATAATTTGTATAATTTTGTATAACAACTGAACCACAGGAAATATTTTAGATAGAAATTACAGTACTTTGTTTACTTTGTAACATGTTGCATTCAGTCGGATGACATATCGTGCGCCACTCATGAAGTTCATAAAATCCTTTAACATTCTCTACAACTTTTATTATAAATAATTGAAACTTTGAATTCTGGCTCCTTTAGATAACAGTTACAAAACCCTATATACTTATTTGCCCTGTCTAATGGTTCTGGAGGAGATAATTTAAGGAATATGATAGAATTTTCTTGAATTTTTGTCAATTTTATTTTTAAATACCAATCATTATTAGGTTTTTGATATACAGCCATAATGATACATGCTGCGAAATCAGTTCTTTCCTCAACTCTTGGCCATACGTCTTCCATTGTAGACACATTCGTTCATGCAGGATGGAGCACGTCCACATACTGCCAAAGTTGTGCTTGATTTCCTACACGAAAGGTTTGGTCTTAGGGTGCTGTCAAACCGATTTCCAGAACGTTATGAAGGAGGAGGAATGTGTCCGCCCCACAGCCCAGCTATAGGGCTATGATTGTGGAATTATGCCGCGCCATTCTGGAAGATTTGTGTCGAAGAGTCGTCACAAATGCACGTGTGCAACTTGAAGTTGTAAAACAAAACGGCAGTCATTTTGAACATGTGATTCCATTAGGTTGCATTTCCAAGCTATATTCTTTTCTTCTACATCAATAAATGACAAATCTTGCCAACAACAAATATGTTATTCATGAAACAAATCAGGTGACTTATCGGGCGCAAAACTTATCTAACTATTCTGGGCTAGGTAATGTTAATTATAATTCATTTTTATGTATAGTGGTATTTAAAAAGTATAAATAAACATCTGTGGTAGCTGCCAATTAGTTCAGCTTATTCATTATTGTTAATATTAGAAACACGTATGCAGTTTAATAACACTGGGTAACAATGAAAATGTTTCGGGCTTAAAAATAGTGAATTTACATGTATTTCAATCTGCGGAATTCAAAAATTGCCATAAAATTAAGATTAGCTCTTTTTTTGAAGATAAACTGACATTTCATTTTTTAGAGTGAAGATTTTAAATTTGGGGAAATTTTTTGGGAGTTGGCACACATGCCAAATTACAGAACACAATCAGAGAGAAATTTTGGAAATTAAGTGATGCAAAAGTTAAAGAAGGCATTTTTGTCGGACTACAAATAAGAGAACTTGTAAAGGATTCTGCATTTGACCAAATTTTGGAGGGGAAAGAAAAAGAAGCTTGGGAAGCCTTCAAGGGTGTTGTTCATGGAATTTTAGGCCACAAAAGAGAATACAACTAGAAGCATTTGGTGACAGTACTATTGCAAAAATATCGTAACGTCGGATGCAACATGTCCCTTAATATCCATTTTCTACACGCCCATGTAGACTTCTTCCCTCCTAGTTGTGGAGCTGTTAGTGATGAACATGGGGAGAGATTCCATCAGGACATTTCTGTTATGGAACAAAGATATCAGGACCGTTGGAATGAAGTAATGCTTGCGGATTACTGTTGGTCTTTGTATAGAGATTCTGCGGAACTCCATCACAAGAGGCAAGCTAAAAGACGACAAAGTCAATAGGCCACCACATGATTCTCTTCAGACACGACTATCTGCGAAGTATTTTTCCAGTAATTTAGAACTCTTAGCATGTAATTACCAGTTAAAAGAATCAAATGCACTTTAATTTTTGTTAGCATGTATGTAATTAAAATATATCCTTTTCTCTCTTTCCGTTAATATCTAATATTTCCACCTTGTGTATATCATAGAAACTAGAGCTAATAAAAATCTTTCATTGTCATATTTGTTTTTCTCAACTCAAAATTAGTAGGAATTGCCTCATGAAGTGCACGAAACATCCAAAAAATTATTTTTTGTTGCCCAGTGTTATCAGTAACATGTTATTTTGTAACTGGTTTCTAATATATTAATAATAACTATCTTAATGTAAGCAGAATTTATTATTTTGCCTTTATATAGTGATATAGAATAAATTATAACTTATAATAGAATTAAATATTAATATTTTGTGAAGTTGTGTGAAATGTTAAAGGTTTGTAGGTTAAGCAATATGTTAGGCTATGTCATAAGTAAAGTGCACTTTTGAGTTTGCTGTTTTGGAAAATGTATTGGGTTTCTTTTGTTGGCGATGTTATTTAAGAATGCCATGGCTGGTCAAAAAATGGAGATAACAAAGTTTGAAATTCTAAAACACTACTAGAAACAAGATTATATAGTCGCTGCCGGAGCTCAAAGAATATGTGAAGTGGAAGGAGAAGGTGTCATTAGTGAGCGTGTGACACAACGATGGTTAAACGTTTCAACAGTGGAGACGAAAACTGACGCAAAATTTTTATTCTTAGTTAATTTCTCTCCATCTTAATCAGCCACTTGGTCGGGTACCATATGAATGTTTTTTTCTATGTTGGAGATGGGATGCACGTTGACTGTTTCGAAGACCCAAGTCGGGAAGCCAGATATAACAGAGTTAATTCGTTATATTTTGAGTTGTTTCTTGATGATTGTGTTTGATTAAATAAGAGTCATGAAATCTCTCTTTTTCAGATGTGGTTCAGAGTGAAATAAATACAGCTTTGGAGAAGTCCAATTTTGTAACAAATAATTTAATTGTATTATCTGGTTCACATTTTACGTGAATTTTCTTTCCTAGTCAATTGCAGGTTATCTCCAGCGTATCGATAAATTCGTACATCTTTAATAAAAATATTCCATTAATTACATAAAACTCCTTACTCCTGTACATCTACTGATCACTAACAAGATTACAGAACACATATCTCTGAAGATTATTTTCTTCTTCTATTCAAAACTTTTCATCATTTTACATCAAGCAGATTTCCTTTTCTTAGTAATCGTTCGTCATTTTTTTATATTATCCTTACATGGCCCACTAATCCTTAGATCAGAAAAAAAAAAACTCATTTCAAACAAAAACTCCCGTTACAAAACACTAAACATTTACCACGTTCTGGAAGACCTAAAGTATAGAATATTGAGGAAACACATAAAGTTTTAACATAAAATCCGTAAAAAGTACCAGTAGGCTTTCAGAAGAACTTGTTGCATCAAAAGATACCATACATCGCCACATTAAGTCACTTGGAAAATCATAAGGAAGTTTTAGATATGTACCTCATTAACTGACACCTCAACAGGCTGAACGTAGAGTGGATATATGTCGTCAGCTTATCTGTAATACCATGGTTGATAGATTTGTCAGGAGAATTGTCACTTGTGATGAAAAATGGATCTAAAATCCTGATACCTCGAAACAGTGGCTTGATCCCCGCCAACCTGCTCAAGTCACCGTTAAAAAAATAAAGCAATATTCTGTGTCTGGTGGAATTTCGAAGGCGTGATTCACTGTGAGTTTGTACCAAACTGGCGGGCGATTAATGCGGATCTTTACTCTCAACAACTGGAACGAGAGTTCATGAAATTGTGAGACGGCAATACCCAGCATTAGATAACCGAAAAAGAGTTCTGTTGCAACAGAACAATACAGCACAAGTGCTACCACACCCAGCATACAGCCCTGATTTCACAACACCAGATTATCTTTGTTATCCATGGCCCATTTTCTACGTAGAAGAAAGTTTGACATCATTGAAGCAGTACAAGTGGGTGTCACCGAATTCAAAAACCAGAGACTGGTACCATCGTGGGATAATAAACCTCGCTAAACAATGGCTCACGACCATAGAATCTAATAGTCGATAGTTATTAAATTAGTCAATTGTTTTCTTAAAAAAACTACATTACTTTTATATATATATGAGTACATTTTGGCTCTGGGTAAGATGATATTAAGCACGATAACTGTGACGGCTGCTTTTCAGGCAAATTCGTAGTAGTTTGGACGGTTACGTCAGTGAAAGGGGAAGGTAACGATCCAAGGTTGTCATATGGCAGGCTATATTAGGATTCTCGCAGTGGTTCTTGACCCAGGACCTGAAGTCGGGTTACTGGCAGGTGGCTCTGGACCCGAGAGACAAGGAAAAGACTGCATTCTCAACAGCCCAAAGGCTTTGCCAGTTCACAGTTATCACTTTGGTCTCTGCAACGCAACAGCTACCTTTCAACGCTTTATGGAGTCAGTGATGAGAGGATTGACTTATGACGCCTGCCTGCTATACCTGAACGACAGCATTATCGTCGGCATGACATTCGAAGACCATCTCGACAGTCTGATGAAGGAGGCACTAGAAAGACTTAGGGTGAACAAGACCCTAACAACACCCCTACATCCGCAGTCGGACGACATGGTGGAGAGGTACATCAAGATCTTAGAAGAACATCTGAGGAAGGTCGTGGCCAGCCAAAAGCGAGACTGGGACGTCAAGGTGTCACTGTTCCTGCTGGCCTACTGCTCGTCAACACACGACGCCACTGGGATGAGGCCAGCCAGCTTAATGTTTGGACGAGAGTTACGCCTCACTTATGACCTGGTTTTTGGGAGCCCCCGGGAAGTATAACAGCCAGGAATGGAATATGTGGAGAGCTCGTGGACCATCTCCACGACATGCATGAGATGGCGAGCGACCTCAACAGACCCAATACGACACGCAAGCCAACAGCCAAGGACTCTAGCAAGATGACCTGGTCTGGTTGTACCACCCTATCAGGACCAAGGGACGTCACCCGAAACTTCAACAGCCGTGGCAAGGACCGTACCGGGTGGTGAAGAGGATTAACGACGTGGTCTACCGCATCCAGAAGAAGCCCCAAGGAAAGACGTTGGTGGTACACCTGGATCGTCTGGCGCGCTCGCGCACAAAGGGACAGATAGTGTAGCGCGGAGATAAAAGGCTTGCATAAACAGATAAAGTTAGATGCCTGGAAGGTTCGTGTTTCGTCTGTTGCCGTCTTGATTGTTACAGATTATTCCACTGGTTTCTGTAACGATGAGAGAGGTATATAAAGGAAGCCGTGGCTAGTTTATTAGATAGTCGTAATTGGACTCGATTTATAAGTGATTGCTATGATTTGAAAGTGAACTCTTGTTTATATATGTGTGCAGAAGAGATGAGAGATTGTGTTGGTTTATGTTAAGTCAGCTTGCTGCCAAGGGTGTACAAATAGTGACTTTCTACGGAAAATAAAGGGCATTTGAATTTCTGCAACTTGGACTTTTAATTTTATGAACCCAGAAAGCTACATTATTATTATTATTATTATTATTATTATTATTATTATTATTATTATTATTATTATTATTATTATTATTATTATTATTATTATTATTATTATTATTATTATTATTATTATTATTATTATTATTATTATTATTATTATTATTATTATTATTATTATTATTATTATTATTATTATTATTATTATTATTATTATTATTATTATTATTATTATTATTATTATTATTATTATTATTATTATTATTATTATTATTATTATTATTATTATTATTATTATTATTATTATTATTATTATTATTATTATTATTATTATTATTATTATTATTATTATTATTATTATTATTATTATTATTATTATTATTATTATTATTATTATTATTATTATTATTATTATTATTATTATTATTATTATTATTATTATTATTATTATTATTATTATTATTATTATTATTATTATTATTATTATTATTATTATTATTATTATTATTATTATTATTATTATTATTATTATTATTATTATTATTATTATTATTATTATTATTATTATTATTATTATTATTATTATTATTATTATTATTATTATTATTATTATTATTATTATTATTATTATTATTATTATTATTATTATTATTATTATTATTATTATTATTATTATTATATAAGTTGTATATCTGAAGTAATGATGTATTAAAGAATAAAATGAGATACATAAATTATAAAATATGGAATATATGTCCACGTATAAGAAATGGCTCATGTTACAGGTTGGATTTCAATTTATGTTTTGTAAAAATCATGTGCAACATGTATTCTCTTTTTCCATCCACTGTGCCCCAATATTAGCTATAAAGGTCCTTTCGGGTGACAGTGTTAAGTCGTGTATACAGTTGTCACTGGCTTTCTCTGGATATTTTAATACATTAGACCACACACAGGCACAATCATACTCACAAACCCTGGGTAGAGAGTTTTCCTGGCTAGAGAAAAACTGCTACCCCCAACCGGGAATTTCGAATCTTTAGAATAACTTCACAAAAGAATGCACTCTATCTTCAGTGGCAGATTTATGTTCCGTAAATCGTATTTTGACAGTAGGGAGACAATCCATCTTACTGTGGGGTGCAGGGGGATTTGTTAATGTTAGGGGAGCAATGAGTGCGTTAGGGGATGATGCTAAGGAAAGCAACGATTTCCAAACACCAATGTTTGTTAAGGCGCCCATACTCACAGACCTTTCGTGTAGTTCAATAAAAGTATTACATTTCTTTTATCGTTTATGCCTTTTAGAATCAAGCAAACATATTCCTTGGCCTAATTTAACCTTCACATAGAAGCTTCAAATAGATAAGAAATAATATATGATACAGCATAATGAACTAAATGGAAATTATAACATAAATGAGCAAAATTATCCTGCCTAAGCGATCAAACAAGATAAATATAGGGTGTCTCTAACCATTTCAATGAAAATACAACATTTTGTTTCTTTTCTTTTCAGATAGTGCTATCTTAGTACAAGATGTTTAGCAAAGAAGAACGGGTTGCCATTGTTTGTGCACGGGTACGCGGATTGTCATATGAAGACGCCAGAGCGGAATTTACCCGTAAATTCCACAAACAAGTCCCATCAAGGGCAAACATTCGTCTCCTTGTGAACAAATTTAAGCGTACCGGCAGTTTGTGTGATGAGACACGTCCTGGACGACCACACGTCTTGGCAGAAACAGTGCAGCAGGTTCAAATTGCCAATGGTGGGAGTCCAAAGGCATCAATTCGACGCCTCAGTAGGGAATTGAACGTCCTTCGCAACACAGTGTGGAAAATTCTACGTTTCACTCTACGAAAACGTCCGTATCACATTCAAGTTCTGTACCATCTTGAGGACGAGGATTTCGCCTGTCGTCGAGAAATGTGTTATGACCTCCTGGAATGTGTAGAGAATGAGTATTTAATGGACAACATTTTATTCTGCGATGAAGCCACTTTCCATGTTTGTGGGAAAGTGCACAGACACAACAGCCGAATATGGGCATATGAAGAACCACATGATGTATCGGAGTGGGAACGTGATACACCGAAAGTCAATGTTTGGTTTGGTATGACAAACGCAAAACTGTATGGCCCATTTTTCTTTGCCGAAAGGTCAATAACAGGTAACATCTACCTCAACATGTTAGAACTGTTTCTTGAACCGCAGTTTCAAGAGGATGGCATACTGAATACAATTGTGTTTCAGCAAGATGGCGCGCCTCCACATTTTGCAAACATCGTCCGTGATTACCTGAAGAGAACCTTTCCAGGTAGATGGATAGGCAGAGGTTCATCTCCGCTTTGGGCTAGTAAAGTGAATGGTCTGCCTGAGTTGCGGAATAGTATCAGGGAAGCAGCAGGTCGAATTACGGTTGACATGTTACAGTCTACATTTCGTTCCAGATGGCGTATGTGTTTTGAGCTAGATGGAGGTCATGTAGAAGCGTACTAGAATATGTGTAACACTTCAAAATAATATTGATTTTTCAACCACTGTCTTCCCTTATTGAAATGGATAGTGACTTTAGAGACATCTTGTATTATCCCTCATAAAGCACCACTAAAATTACATTGTCTTTTCCTGTTATACAATCTATCTTACAAAATTTAATCCTTTATCCATGTGTTGTCAATTGAGATATACTTCCATTACACATTTTGTTTTTGTATAATAACAATATAGAAGACTTAAATGATAGTAATACTTATAAAAAGCATCATCATAGAAAATAACTTTGATGGCTTATCACTTGAAACCCGTAGAAGTATTTTTGAATTCAAACCAATAACATAAAATATTTTGGAAATGGTTAACGCTGCAAACAATTATTCAATATTACTTGCGTGTTTTAACGATAAGTAATATTTTGTGTTGTAATTAAAATGAAATTAAAATTACACTTTATTTAGGACCTCTAGAGCTATATCTGATAGGTCCCTACCCTTATATTTTAAGGATAGTCCTTTATATACCTACAGATTTTACAAAATGACATAATTGGGGGGGGGGCACAGAGGTAAACAAAACGATGGACCAAAACTACAAAAGGTTTTGTAAAGAGCTACTAGGCTTACCAAGATCAGCACTTAGGGAAGTAGCTTTAGTAGAATTAGGAAAGACAAGAAGAAATGGAATAATGATGGAAAGAATGATGACATTTTGGTATAGGTGTTTGGCCAAAGAAGAAGGGGAAATTATGAAATGATGCATGAGACAGTAAAAAAGATTAGTGCACTGAAATAGTTGGTGGGCAGAGATAGGAGGAATTATGGAAAAAATAGGAATGGGAGATATATGGAGATTAGAGGAAAGGAATACAAGTGATGTGGGTAAATTGTAAAATACAGAATAGAAGATATAGAAAGACAGGAAATATGGGGAAGTCTAGAAAATATGATATCATTACAATTTTACAAGCAAATAAAAAGAAATGGGGACGAGAAGCATATGTAGGCTACTACAATAAGCAAGAGAGAGAGAGAGAGAGAGAGAGAGAGAGAGAGAGAGAGAGAGAGAGAGAGAGAGAGAGAGAGAGAGAGAGAGAGAGAGAGAGAGAGAGAGAGAGAGAGAGAGAGAGAGAGAGAGAGAGAGAGAGAGAGAGAGAGAGAGAGAGAGAGAGAGAGAGAGAGAGAGAGAGAGAGAGAGAGAGAGAGAGAGAGAGAGAGAGAGAGAGAGAGAGAAGGGTTAGCATGGATGAGAACAAGAACAATATTTCTAAGAGGGATAAGAGGTAGGGAAAAGGGAATTTGTGAATTGTGTGGGGGGAAAGAAAGCATAGAACACTATGTAACAGAATGCGAGAAGGTTGCAAAGTGGAGTAAAAAGGTTTGGGAGGAAAAATGGGAGAAAGTAGAGAAGAGAATAGTGGCTATAAAAATGTTAACGGGCAGAGAGGAAAAGAAGGTAAGAAGTATTGGTGAGTTCTTGCGGAAAGTAAAAGAAAAATGGGCCAGAAATGTAAAGAATATAAGAAAGGAAGAGGAGGGGGAAGAAAGGGACTAATTAAGCAATCAAGGAGTCATGAAGGTTTAGAGTTACCTGATAGAGCAGAAGACCAGGGTGTCATGTAAGCCAAGGTAGCAAGAAGGTAAAGACAAATAAATGTAGCTTAAAGTTGTAATTGTAAAATGTTGGAATATGCACACAAAAAATTTCTAGTTTTATTTCATTTGTTATGTAGTATGCTTTAGCCTGTAAAAGCTAGTTCTATATTTCTGTGTATTGCTTTAACCTATAAATGTAAAATAAATTGACAATATATTCACTTTTAACTCACTGTCATTAATAACCCTCTATAAATGTGTTTTGAATCTCATTAAATAATATTAATATTGATAATTTAACAAAAAAATAATAACTCAAATTAAACTATTTTCAAAATGGTATAAAATTCTAAATTACAAATGTATAAATGTTACAAAATGTTAAATATAAAAATCAAAATGCCAAATTTCTGATTTCAAAATGCTAAATATCACTACCCCTAGTCATAACCCATAACTAATTTCTCTTCTAATATCACCATATCATGACATGACTTTTTAGGTGCACGTTATGTGCTACCATAATATAACCTGATGAAAATATTTTCGCATGTTCGGAATTTAAATGTAGATTTCACTTTTTCAAAAACATTGTTCATATTACCGCTGGATAATTTCTCTCTGAATGCCCCAGCAAAGATAGAAATCTTTCTCCCAGGTTTCACTAGTTGACCCCATTTTATAGACCGTTGTCAGATTTTACATTTTCTCATACATCCTCGTCAAGATATTGTTTTCTGATAGAGCGACCACATTCCCTACCCAAGTTATTCCAGGTCTTCCAATAACTCGTTTCCCTAGAGAAGACCAGTGCAAAAGCTTGTTTTGGCTATCGTGTAACTCGCATCTTATTTGAAGCTTTCACTTCAAAGCTTTTGTTTCCATTATTTGCTAAAGGAAATTACGCTTAGCATTATCTGTACATCTTGAATATGTGCCCATTGTTACAACTTTGAGCATAATTTTTGTACCATTCCTTCAAATAAACAATGTAGTATTAATGGACTTTGAATAAATAGCTGTTATTGATGTTTCAACACAAAATAATATATTGCTTAATGATTCATTGTATGTTCCGCGTATATAACGTATTTTTGCTCAAAGATATTTTAGCCGACGGCTGTGAAATTTAGTACAGGAGGGGCTAGGATCGTCTATGACATCCCAATTTGTAACATTTTAAGATGTCTCTCATTTACAGTTGATGCTGTTTTTCTTAACGTTCGATTACCCTGTATAGTCTCGCCTTACCCTTATCTCCCGAGGGACATCTTAAGCACAAAATATTGCATTATTATTGGAAGCTAAATCCCCCAAAACTATGACACATCCATGAATTGACCATGTTTATAACACCCAATAAGGCAAAGTCCAATGGGTGTGTAAGTTAGGATTGTGTAAGCTTAAAGACTCTGAAATATAAAACACTGACCAAAATAAAACTTCTTCTACAAAACTTGAATATTCATTAATACAGTTGCAAGACGGTTTTAGGTTTGGACAGTTTGTTTAGATATTCAGATGCTAAAGGACATAAAAACTGAAATAAAAAGCATGATTGCTACTTTCTGTTTTATTTAAACATAAGGTATATGTTCCATTACAGTAAACTCTGTCTAGTCAACGCGAGTGCAGTTGCCTCACAAAGGAAGCGGACCCTACCACCCTCTCCCCACACTTCAGAAATGGAACACTGTCGTTGAGGGCCAATAGCAACCCTAATTTTCTTGAAATGACAGTCACATGTTTACTCCACGTGGAGTCACAATTGCCAAAGCTCCAACTTCCAGTTGATCTATTTCATTACGTGCAGAAATTCGTTGTGTGTCACGATGTGGAGACCGTGGGAGGGAAATGCAGTGGTAAATGCAAATGAAGTAGTAGATAACTTTCAGTCAAGTGAAAATGATCAAAGTGAAGACAATAGTGTGAATAAATTGGAAAGTGTTGCTGGGCCGAGTTATGTTACTGGAAAAGGCTCAAAAGCAAAGTTATAACGGGAACTCTTTCTCAGCAAATTCAAGCGCTTGTTTTGAACACATATAAATATATGCTGAAAAATAATCTTGGTAAAAGGGGTCATGCAATGATCCTGATAAATTCTGGTTATTCACAGAAATACAGTAAGAAATATTGTGACGAAAGGAATACCAAAGACGCCGATCAAGTGTGAAAACAAAGGGAAACGTTTCTCTAAAGTAGATAATTTCTCATGCGATTTAATTCGCCGAGAAATGTATACATTCCATGCAAAATGGAGAGCGCCCACCTTAGACGAATTGGTTGCACATTTGCAAGATATTTGTGATTTTCCTTATGGGCACTGCACTTTGCGCAGCCTCCCAAAGGAGGTCAAAAACTAAGGAAGTTTCGCAGTAATGGACATAAGATAATTAATTTAGACGAAACCTCGTACGATACCCATGACGTATCGAGAAAGGTGGCAACTTTGCAAAACGGACTGGGAGGAGGGCGGGTATTGGAAAATAAATTATAAGGGTTCGTCAAAAGAGGCGGCCGAACTGTACACGCGTTAACTAAACAGACTTTACTACTTAAAGCACTTCAAATTTCAGCCATGCAAGTCACAGTTCATTTTACGTGCACCCACCCTGAACTTTCACTGCTGTCTGAAGAATGAATACAGACAACCAACAATGGAAGCTTGCATAAAAATGAACATATTAGCGGTATTACGCCACCATTCCCTGTACCGTACAGCAAAACTGAAACGCAGCAGTTGAGTCACGATGGACAGGTTCGAATCAAGTAAAAATGCAAAGACCTTTATACGCTCACATACTAGAACATTAATATTCAATGTTACAGTTTTGTAAAGACGAGAAACATAAATATATAATTATTCCGTCAAATAATGCTGCAGCAACGGCAGTGAACGAACTGTGCATAATATAGTGAAAATGGTTCAACATTAAAAGCGTCGGGAGAAAAAATTTTAACAGTCCACATCCATTAAGGTTCGAACTCGATGAGTTTGAAAAACGAGTTGTACGCAGAACTTTTCTCGAGTTTTAGAAACAGATAAGAGAAATCCCTGCAGTACATAAACCTATGAATACTGTTAAAAAAAAGATCTCTTTCGAAGTTACCACACATTCTGAAGAATACTTAAAGGCCCGGGATATCGATTTTACGAGTATACCTCGTGTTACGTACGCTACGATATTCTCGCCTTCTCTGACTTCTCTAAACCAAGCCGTGCTACACCAGCGACCTCTGCACTCATTCGACAGACAGGTAATAATCAGTGGCTGCACCGCAACAAGTATTTGAGCCAACATGGAATACCTGACCAGTTTCACTGCTTTAACCACTTGAGCAGAACAGATGACAATAGCTTCTAAATGCTCACGTAGCTTTATATGCTTATAGTTTTAGAAAGCGATTTCAGCCAAACATTAATCGGATATTAAAGCGTTAAAATTACAGGTATTTACATATTTCTTGAAGCAGTTCATAAATTTGTTGATGGACATCTATATATAATATTCAGTCCACTCAAGATCTTAAGTGGGCGCTAGAAATGGGTAATTAATACAGTACAAAGTAAACAAACAAGATTGAAGATTTGGCTTGTGGGAAAAAAATGAACATGAAAGGAGGAAATGATCATTATCATCAATAAGTAGGTATTCTCAGAACGGGAGATATCCTATTTTAACGAAGGAATAAAAGTTAGATCATATACAGTGAGATACAGGCAATATGTTACGAAAAATAAATTTTACAGCAACAGTTACCAAACTTTTCAAACGAGTAAGTGTTTCATTTTCTATAAAAAGATGAAGATGGAGATATTTCTCCCACATAATTGAATGCACTTATATTATTGAGAACTTTTGTCACATGCATTAGCAAAAAGTAAATATATAATAACAAATGGAACGCAAAATAATTTTGGCAGACATACGAGAGTGGTCTAAAAAGTGTCCGTCCTCAAAATGAAGATGACAGCACTCGTAAATAAAAGCTAGTAAATTTCGTTGTACATCTGTTAACAGTTATTCACCAAAGTTTCAGCCATTTTGGACGCTCAGTTGTTATGTAACTGTCGTTTGAGTGAGTTGATGTGAGTGTTTTTATGAAAATGGACAAAATCGAGTATAGAGCTGTCATTAAATATTTGTTTTTGAAAGGCAAATCAAAGATGAGTTGGATTCTGTATATGGGGACCCTGCACCATCATTTATCACAGTGAAATTTTGGGCAGATGAATTTATGGTCGTAAGAGCTTGGGAGACGTTGACCGTTCGGCACGTCCAAAAGCTGCAGCTATCGCCGAAAATATCGCCAAAGTTCACCAAATGGTGCTAGACGATCGCCGAATTAATATAAGAGAGATAGCAGAGGCTATGAACATTGCAAAAGAACGTGTTTGTCACATATTAAATTAACATTTAGACACGAGAAAGCTTTCCGCGCGTTGGGTGCCGCGTTTGCTAACATTAGACCAAAAACGTGTTCGAATGAACATTTCCGACCCAATGTTGGCGCAGTTTAGGCGCAATAAATAAGTTTTGGCGCCGATTAATTACTGTGATGAAACTTGGAAATACCATTATACGCCCGAAACAAAAGTACAGTCGAAACAGTGGACTGAAAAGGGGGAACGGGCTCCAAAAGAAGCAAAAACTGTTTTTTTTTTTTTCGGCTGGGAAAGAGATAGCGACTGTATTTTTTGGATAGTCATGGAGTTATTTTAATTGATTATCTTCAAAAACGATAAATCATTACAGGAGCATATTACGCATCATTACTTAACAATCTGAAGGCAGAACTTGCGGGAAAACGGCCACATTTGCAAAAAAGAAAATTCTGTCTCACCAACAGCTCAGCGGTTGCAATGGCGAAAATTCAAGAATTTCGGTTTGGAATGCTTGACCATCCACCTTACTCACTAGATCTATACCTGAGCGACTTCTTTTTGTTCCCTCATCTGAAAATTGCGCTCGAAGGACAGAGATTTTCGTCAAATGAAGAGGCAATCACCTTCGTGAACAATTATTTTGCAGAGAGAAACGCCGAGTACTACTTTGACGGGTTACAGAGATGGGAGCATCGCTGGGAGAAGCGTTTAGAGTTACAAAGGGACTATGTTGAAAAAAAAAATTCTGAGAAAAATAACGTGTATCTTTACCAGGTCGGAAACTTTTCAGAACACCCTCGCACATTCATGAAAAAAAAACTGAATAAGTTTGTTGTAGTCGTATTTTCTAGCTCATTGCTAGTACATCATTCTTAAATCACAATAATGACATGACTTATTATAAAGATGGAGACGCGTTCTAGGCCCTTATTTCCTCACTTTACAGTTTTAAAAGGCCCTGTAATTCTAATGAGAGACAGTAAATTGTTAATTCAATTAAATTTCATCTTCTGTGTTTGTTAAGCCGTGTAATTCAAACGTTTTCCTAAATTTGGCTTGTGACTCGGGATGGTATATGCCATACCTACAGTAAAAGGCCACTGGGGGAAGCAACAATGAGAATAGTAGTAGTAATAGGAGTGTCAGTAGCAATAGTAGTAATAATAACAGTCGTGGTAATTTTTTCCCAACGTAGGAAGAATAAAATGATGTTCAAGTAAGCTCAGTGTCCACAGAGCCTAGAAATACCCGAGATTCATCTTTCAGGATAAGGGAAAAAACCTTATCCGGATGCCGCCCTGACCGAGATTTCATCTCGGGACTTCTTGAATTTGAGCAGACACGCTACCTTCGACACTCCAGAGGCAGGTGTGACATTGTTGGTTGTGATGATGGTGGTTATTATTATTATTTATTATACACTTTTTTTTTACCCAAAGTTATATTAGGAATATAGTTTACAAATGTATGAATATAATACAATTTACAAAAACAACAAAATTCAACATCAAGCTGACAAACAGTAAACATCAAGATGAATCCTTTAGCTTAAGAAATATTTTGTTTAAGAAAGCCATGGAATATTCATAAGTTTTGTAATTCATCAAAATATGTGTAAGTGGTTTTGAAAAAGCGTAGCCTAAGGATTGAAGCAATAATTCAAGTTCGTATCTTTCAAAACAGAAAAACGGGCAATCAAATAAAATGTGAGGGACATCTTGAAGATGATTTTCACAAATACAATCACATATGGATTTAATTTTGAATCGAAATAAGTAAGCTGAAAATTTGCCATGTCCAGTTAAGAATTGAGTGAGAACATAATTAGGATTAACGAATTTGCATTTAGGTTTGTCAGAAACTGTTTGGAAATATAAATTCTTAGTCAAAGCACCACAATCACTTTTTAACCAGTATTCGTTCCAGTCGTTGATGATAAGCTTTTTCAATGTTTGCCTTACATATGACACAGGGCATAGAGTGTAAATTTCTGGAAGATCTAAAGTCGCAGCTCTCTTTGCAAGCTCATCTGCACGATCATTTCCGGCAATCCCCACGTGCCCTCTGACCCATGAAATACAAGATGAGAACCACTTAATAATTGATTCCTTATTTCAGCTGAAATAAGACTACTGTTTTTTTGTATCTTTCAAAGCTGCAATTGCTGCCTGTGAATTACTCTTTACAGTGATGCATTGTAAGTTGTTGCATCATTTCACTGCTTGATGATGGTAGTTGCGAGGATAACGGTTCTAAATAATATGTATTAAGTGCCAGTAACAGCTCTCAAGGGCACTGAATGCCTGTGTAGTTATTGTGTTGCAATTTACATTAAATTGTATTTATTTGTAGAAGAGACGTTTTTACATTTTCTATTTATCTCTAATAAGTACATGCATTATTCTATCCCAACCAAAAATTGTTTCCGAGAGTTCACCAACATGTTTTGGGGCTCCAGTTGAGAACTTAGAACCTGGCGACTTTTCTCAACTAGCGATGAAACAAAATTTGAAACAACATGTTCCTAATGGTGACCTCTATGCAAATAACACTCTCACGTTTCATCTTAAGCTCTAAGATGGCGTTATTGTCGAAAATGACAACAGGACTTTTGATGTCTTTTACGCAGTAATAACATAGAAGGCCATGAGCTGTTGTTTCCGCATTTGTTTTTGTCCTACATAACCTACGGCTAAAGTAAAAGGTTAAACCCATTACTATTTACACAAGTTTGAGGTGTCATTACTGGATCTGCTTCGTACTGTTTGAGCTGGTTAAACACAGAAGTAAACCGGTTGTGATAATGCAAGAGTAAAGGAGAGAGGTGACGTGATACAGTGAAATGCACAATTGGTAGCAATGGAGTATGGACTCTTCTTAGCATTGGATTCCAAGGCTCAGGATAAAGTGTGCAAATAACATACTCTTTCAAATGTCACTTTACACTTTAAACCGTTATAAAATTATAATATTTGAAACAGGAAAGAAAACAATTTACTATACAAACAATGAAGTTTTAGAAACACTGTGAAGGTGTCCCCTGTTCCCTTCTTCAACGTATGCCATTCTTTCTCCGACTCCATACCCAGCATATTGCAATTGATACCTTTGAATATTAGCAATTTCTTGTAAGATAGCATCTTTCAGTTGTTGGATGTTTCAGGAAAACTCTTAAGTTAACCCCACAATCAGGGCCGTAGTAGAGGGGGAACGGGGATGTACGCCGTCCCCTCACTATTAAGCAGTCTGAAAGTCATATCAAACATAATATATTTATTTTAACGCATGTTGAACTGATATGACCCGAAAATCAAGTTCGAGGGAAGAATTTAAAGGATTGCAGAAAACACTATCAAGTCCTGAGTTTGTATTCCACATTGCACTACTGGCTGACGTTCTTGAAGAAATTGATATCATGTCGCAACACCTCCAGAAAGACAGCGCTACTACACCCTCTTCATATACAGCAATCACAACATCAATAAGATCCACTGAACAACTGAAGGAAAGTCCAGAAGTTTACTTGAAGGAAGCAGAAAACTCTATTTCAGAAGGCCGTTTCAAACACGTTATGCTGGCTTCCAGAATAGTAGCAAGCAGAGTATTTACCCAAATTAATAGAAAACAACTTTGCCAAAGTCTTAGGGACAATTTGATAAATAGGTTAATTTCCAAAGACGAGGATTTCAAATCCTTCATGAAAGAAATTGATGTTCTGGACAGCAAGGAGTGGCCTTATGACTTGGCAGCCCATGGATAGGAGAAGAATATCTAAGGAGGATTTGTGAACGCTTTGTTCTTTCCTTTACAAATTCAAGAGAGGGTTTCAGTGATTTCATAGACAACAGCGGAGAGAGTATTCCTGAAGAACTGAAACTAGTTTTTGATTGCACCGAAACACTTCTTGTGAGCACGTCTGACGCTGAAAGAGGTTTCAGTATGATGAGCTTAATTATGACATCTTTGAGGAACTCTCTTTCTGTATGCCATCTCTCATCTATGATGTTTATTACTATTAACGGACCGCCAGTACATACATGGAACCCAGAGGATTACATAAAAGAATGGATAAAAAGTCATAGGCATGCTGAGAACAACCAAAAAAGGAAGGTGAATCTACAAGTGCAGCATTCTGATCAGTCCTCCAGCATTTGGAACATTTTTAAGGTGAGCCCCCCACTTCTTTTGTTAGGAATACGGTTCTGCCCACAGTTAAAAACGGTTGTATTGATAAGTGAAGATCGCGGCGGCCACTTAGAAAGTGCCTGTTGATGACACGATCGCCAATGATCTGGAAAATTATTTTGAAGGGGTGTAGATATGTGGCGGAGCGCCATCTTGTATGCAGATAATGTTTTCTATATCGTGATTCCTCAGTCTAAGGATAACGAAGATTTGTAGCACCAGTCTGTCTTATTCCATTGCTTCTTCGAAGAAATAAAGATCAATAATGAACCGGGAAATAAAGCTACATCATACTGCAACCAGTAAATCAATAAGACGTTTAAGAATAAAAATTTATTGATCAAATTCAGCAATTATGTTTATCCAAAAAATGTTCTCCAACCAATAACTACTAATTTGAATCCCTGCTAACACAAATAAAGCAAAACGTGTATTTTCTGATTGTCACTTTCTTGGAGTGCAAATGTTAGTTTCAGATTATGTTGGTACACGCTAAGATGTTTTCTTAAAATTCTCCAAACTCTGATATTCCTCAACAAAATTTGCATAGATACCTGAGCTACACTATTAATTACACAAATTTCATTTATACTTATTTTATTATTTGAATGAAACATCTGTATTTTGTGTTAATCGAGGTTAGGTTTATAAAAATTGTTTTAGTATAGACTACTAGTCAAACATTTTCGATCAGGTATAATGTGTTTTATAACTGACACCAATGTAATAGTCAAACGTGTAACAGTCAACAAGTTAGTTAGTTACTAACACTCCCCACATGGCAACCTTGGCCTTCGGGGTAACCTCACCCCACCAAGTGATGACCGGACCCATTTCTCAGGTGGAGGCACCCAGAGGGCGGTGTCCATTACCTCCGATGATAGGGTGATAGTGAAGATGGCGGTGAGGTGAGAGGACCTACAGTTTTTACCGTGGACTCCGAACCACGTTGGGCATAGGGGATTCTTCACGTGTGCTAGACAGAGGTGAAGGCGTGGATAGGGCCGACTTAAAATCGCCAACCCCAAAGCCGGGAATCGAACTCGGGACCCTTAGAACGGGAGCCGTGAACGAAACCACCGCGCTACCCCGGCGCCCTTGTAACAGTCAACAATACATAGCCTATTCTAGGCTCAATCCTTTCAAATTTAGTTCAGACTGTAAGTGATCTTCGAATAGTGAAGATCTATTTATGTGAGTGCCAGTTCTAGGCCATACAATTGTGTCATTTGAAGCAACATAACTTCTAGAAAGAGTAAAAATAACCCTGATACAGTAAAGTCTGATTTTTAAAATAAGATACGTGAAGGTCATTTGTTTCTCCGCGTGAGGTTCCGCAATGTTGCCCAACAACAGACAGGAAGTAATGTAGATGTCCCCTTTCTTTATCCTCTCAACACTTGAAACATAAACAAGGGTTGCCCGCCTTGGTAGCGTAGATGGTAGCGTGTCTGCCTCACGTTCAAGAGGTCCCGAATTCGAATCTCGGTCAGGGTGAGTTACCTGGATAAGGTTTTTACCAGGGTGTTCCCTTATCCTGATAGATGAATGTCGGGGAATCACATATTGCAGAAGACATGCTTCATAAATCTCGAAGGCTGGATTACAGTATGAATGCGAAGCCACATTTCCTATACTCTCATTTGGACTTTTTTCCAGAAAATCTCAAATCATCAGAAAAAGCAGGGTGAACGATTTCAAAGGAGATAACGGAAATGGAAAGACGTACATTTTAAAACAAAATATAAAATAAACTAGTGTGATGTTCAAACGTATGTGATTATTTAGAACATAAGTGAAATATTACTCCATATTAAGAGTGTCTGTTGACAGTTGTGGAATTATTACCATTTATTTCATAATAAAACATAAATTCGATAGAGCAGAGAATAAAAATTAGTATTTTACTATTCTGTTGTGAAGAACTGGCGAGTAATGGAGAAAAACTAAGTTCATATTTTGATTCAACTTACTCAAATTAGAGATAATGACATATTAAAACAAAAACCTGGTTAAAAATTAAATTTTGAGTTCTATGTTCCAATAAAAACTAGCTAGGAGAGAGAGACAGAGAGAGAGAAGTGTATACATCATACACTTAGTAGTGAAGAAAGAAAGGGATAGCATGGCTGAGAGCACGAAAATGCGGCTGAAAGGACAGCGAAATGGGTTATTAAAAGGTGAGTGCTATCATGTGGCGAAAGGAAAGGTATAGAGCATATACTTTCTCAAAGCAAGAAAACAGAAATTTGGAAAATTAATATATTTCAACAAATATTAAGAGTAGAAATGATATAAGCCACATTATAAATAAAAAGTTTAAGAACGTAGGGCAATTTGTAGAGAAATTAAAAAGATAAATGGAAATGGACTGTCAAAGAAGGAAGGAAACAATAGGTTGTGAACTTAGATATAAGAATTTAATAACAATAACAGCAGCTGCAGTAGTATTAATAGTAATAATAATAATATATTTTTAGTATATTTGCAATGTACAATAGACTGCTCGCTGCAATAGTGTCCTTAGCCAAATGCGGGTGAGTAGGGCCTTGATTGTAACAGTTTAGCACTAAAATAAAGTTATCAATTATAAGTTATAAATTATCCTTATTGCCTAAAAATGAAGCTAGCTACAGTAAAGCTACAAATACTACAAAAATATAACTATTTGTAACAGTAACTTGATTTATCTTAAAAGAAAATGATGTAAATTTGTGTCATTAAGTGCTGAGATCGATTTCGTAAACTGTTGTTCACATCTTCAGTCACAAACAACCTCGTTGTCAACGCTACCGTCACTAGATGCCACTACGTTTCTAGCAGTATTACCAAAATCTGACAATGCGGTAAACTTCAAAACAGAATCGAGTGACGGTATTTCAAAATTCATTACGCAACGTTTATTTATTAGCATAAATATTTTCCCCAAACCTTTATATCTATCGGATCATTTGTTTGTTTTAATAGTTTAACTTCAGGATTTATGTCATAGTTAAATGACCAAAAATGGTCTGCTACGGCCGATTTATCTGTTTGTTTATACTTGATGTTCCGAAAATGTTCTTCCGTTCTGGTTTCTAAATTACATTTTTTTCTTCCAATATAAACTTTAACACAATCGAAACAATTAAATTGATAAATACCAGATCTTTTATTGTTAAGAATTTTATCTTTCTTAGAGAAATTTATCAATTTTAATACTGTATTTATTTTGAGGAACTAAAGATATATCAAACTCATTCAACATTTTTGGAAACTGTTTATTAACCCAAGGATGGTAAGTAAATTTTTTAAAATAGTAATCCTCTTTATTTTTTAAGGTTAGAAATATTGAATTTTTATATTTAAATTTTTCAACATTTTTGTGTATAGTCATTATTAAAACCATTAATTAAAGCAGTATTAATAATATGTTTATATTCCATATTAAATTCTTCTTTATTCAGGCGTATATTTATTAATCTATAAGTCTAACTATTAAAAATAGCAAATTTCAGTGAAAAGGGATTAAAACTTTTATATTTTATGTAATTATCGATATGAGTAGACTTTCTATAAATACCGAAGTTTAATTTATTAGTTAATTTTGTAATATATTATTTATTACTTTCAAAAAATTTAGGCCCGCCTCGTTAGCGTATATGGTAGCGTGTCTGCCTCGCGTTCAAGAGGTCCCGAGTTCGAATCTCGGTCAGGGTGAGCTACCTGGATAAGGTTTTTCCGGAGATTTCCCTTATCCTGATAGACGAATGTCGGGTAACTCTAAGCTCTATGGACCCCGGGATCATTTGAGCATCATTTCACCCATTCCATTCATCGTCCGATATGACTTAAGGTTGGAGGACGTAAAATAAAAGAAAATTAGATTGTGATCAGGTTTATATTGGAAAAGGCTAAACGTAATTTGGAAACTAGAACAAAAGAACATTTTCGTAACATTAAGTATTAACAGACTGATAAATCGGCCGTAGCAGATCATGTTTGTTCATTTAACCATGAAATAAACCCAGAAGTTAAATGATTAAAACAATTAAATGATCCGATGGATTGAATGATTTGGGAAAAAATATTTATTTTAAAAAGTAAACATCGCGTAATGAATTTTGAAATATAAGTTCAATTATGTTGTGCTGGCAGGTGAGTAAAGATGCACACTAAATGAATTAGTCTATTACCACACCTGGAAGGAGAGTGAGAATGATTTCTACATGTGGAGTCATTGATGGTGCATGAATTCTCTACATTCTCACTCTGCTACCAGGTGTAGTAATAGCCTAATTCATTTAGTGTGCATCTTTACTCAGCTGCTACCCCAAGATAATTCAACTCTACCGGCAGTCGATTCTGTTTTTAAGTTTATTTCATTTTCAGATTTTGGTAATACTGGCAGTAATGTAGTGACCTCTAGTGATGGTTGCCTTGACAACGCAGTTGGTTGTGACTGAAGATGTAAACAACAGTTTACGAAATCGACCTCAGCAATTAATAAGCAAAATTTACATCATTTTTTTTTTTAACATAAGTGAAGTTACTGTTACAAATAGTTATATTTGTGTAGTATCAATTATCCTTATTTCTAATCTTGTCAATTCCAATTTTACCTAATATTATCTTAAAATATTCATTTCTGCTGTTTGATACAGTTGTTTTATTATCTTCGTGAGAGTTCGGGTTTCAGCTTCATATATGAGAAGGGGTTTTAGCATTATCTTATATGTATTTCATTAGTCATTAAACTAAGTTTACATATTTTGATAGACACATATTTAAAATTACTGGAAGGACGTTCTTCACTTGGTTACAATCCTGAATATTCTGCTGTCAGTTAATAATAATTAGACACTCTGCTCAAATTCTTTGCGTGACAAAAAACCTGAGTTAATCTAAACTACTTCACCAAACTCTATGTCCTTTCATTTACAATTTCGCGACGAAGGCGAATGCAATGAATGCCCACGTTCTTCTTACGTGGTGTGAAAAGACTACCTAACTGAATGTGTTGATTTTTGGAACTTTCAAGTGGGAAAAACCTGATTTATGTAAATCACTGTAATCAAGGATCTTGCTTGGAGCCTGTCTGGACGGGGTGGTCAAGTAGGTCACTGCAGGCGCCACCTCCAACTTCTCCCACTTGAAGATATTACTTATATGACTGCCATTCATCGTTCATAGGAGATAGACCTCGGCTTCAAATTGAATCAACAACAATAATAAAATTATGCTTCAATCTAAATCTTAGAACTGAAGCTGAATAATTTGGTGGAAAAGGCGCTAAGGATGGAAGATGGTTAATTATCCTCACCTTCTGTGTCGATCTTGAGGAAGTATGCCTCGGCACTCTGGAGCAATGAGTCTTCTATCTCTATCTGGCCGTAGTATCAGAGCGAGAGTAATTTGTAGAAATCAATGAAATCAAACTTTCTCTACTTCAAAATATTGGAATTTATTCTACTAAAAGAATTATTATGCCCTATCACAATGTTAAGATTTGTAGATTATATCCTTTTATAAAATACTCAATACTGAATCCTTGCAGATTAAGATTCTGCGAACTTGCAGATCGGCACTACAGATAACACATATTTACACTTCAATGATCTGACGAAGAGTGAAGCCAAAACTATTTTTTTCTTACACTCACGCTATTTGTGCATCTTTAATGCACACTCAAAATAATTCTGCACAACCTCAGAGGACTCAGATGTCCGTCTTTCTGCTACGACGTTCTTAAGCAAAAGAACAAAATCTTTTAAACTTTTAATAACTTCTTCTCATACCCGGTTGTCATGTTTACACCATTACCTACCTTACATCTTATCCATTTCAATAAACATTACAATTCTTTAACTATTCCTCTCAAAAAAACATAAATATTGTAGTGAACCCATTATTTAGGATAGCGCGGCGCATAGAGATAAGGGACAGATAGTGTCGGGCGAAAATAAACCGTTTGCCTAAGCAGATAAACATAGCGCGGAGATAAAAGGCATACCAAAACAGATAAACTGACGCAAATGGAACATTCTAGTGACATCTTGATTGATACAGAAATTCGATTTCTTGTTTGTTCCAGAAATATCTAGTAATATGTGTTGTGGTATATATAAGGAAGCCGAGACTTGCCAAGACAGTCGTAAACAGTTGTAAACAGAGTCGTGACGAGAGTTGTAATTGAAACTGGTGTTTTGGAAGTGAACTCTTTGTTGTGGTCAACGACCTTCGAAGATTGTATTTGTGTGTTACGTAATTCTGCTGGTGGACAAAGTGTATTTCTATGCAAATACAGAACATTTTGAATTTCTGCAACTTGGACTTTTAATTCTGCGAACCCACAAAGTCACAATATCTAAATAACTGCTTCAGAACATATCAAATTAAATATATTTTACGAATGTTTGATATTCATAGGGAAATTAGCACTTTTATCGACATATCTTTTGCTATTCACTTGTATTTTCAAATACATATTTATGTTTTTCTGATATAGGAATATTTTATTCGTTTTTCCATTTCTTGTCTATACGAAAATAAAGACATTTCAAAGCCGCCACATACCAACCGCCTCTTAAAACATTTTACTATCACTTAAACTTGCTATATTTCCTCACTCTCGTATGTGGAGAAATACAGCATATAATAAAAATTATGTCAAAAATTTGATAAAATATTTCATACGAATAAAGGATAAAAAATGTTATATAGACATAAGTAGAGAAATTGTTTATTTCCTTTTCAGAGCACTTTCTCTAAGCTGAACCTCATACAAAAACGCTCATTTGGAAAAAAGCAAATCACAGTACATGTTCAAAATGGCCTCAATTAACTCCAATGCATACGTCAACCCGCCGTCGCATGAACTCCCTATTGCGCTCAGTTAGCCCTTGAGAATTTTATGTTATCTGGCAGCCTGCCACATTACAGCACGAGGAGTCTTTATATCTGCAACTGCAGTTGCATAAACAACAGATTTAAAATGTCCCCAAAAAGGAAAATCTACTGGGTTTAATTCAGGTGAGCGTGGAGGCCACGGAATTGGTCCACCCTTTCCTATCCGTCTAACAAGAAACCTGCTACTCAGAAATAGACGGACAGAAAGCCTGAAACGAGGAGGAACTCCATCGTTCATGAACTGAGTACCAGCTACCAACAAGCGGACTACATAATGTCCGCCCACCAGAAGAAGGCAAGACAGAGGAACGTGTAACGTAATCACTTTTGCTATCCTAGGCTCGCCTTACAGATAAGATATGAATGCTACATTCTTGTAAAATACACAGTGTTGTCACAAGTGTCAAACTGTTTGCTTCACATCATAATAAGGTTACCGAGTGGTTTCTCTGTGACCCGCATTTGGGAGGTCAGAGTTCGTTTCCTCTGGCCGGCCTACCTGACCCATGGGTTTTTTCGAGGGCTTCCTCGGGTCCCCAGGTGAATGCTGGGTAGGTTAATTACATCAAATGTCCCCCATTTCACTTCAATTAGTATTTCCTCTCATCTCTCATCTGGTGGTCTTCTTCAAGTAGAAGTGCTGGCTGAAGTTTGGTTGCTGCATGGCAGAATAGTATACTTCTGGTAAATACTTCCTCCTCCGGTAGGGAGGCCTCCGGACCGGCCAAGTGGACCATAGTGGATGGGATTGTACATCGAGTCTACCCGAAAGTCCAAAGCCTCTATCTCCTGGGAGCGATTGAAAACTCCGGGGTTCTTTTCTTGGGGCAATACCTGGAGTCTAAGGAACTCCCCATCAAATCAAGACGGGCGGAAGTGTATACACCGCTTACGCGCGTCAACCCCTCAGGGAAGACTACCGAATAACCCCGGTGGAGCCGCCTGGTCATCTAGCACACCTACTACTAGCTCAGCAGGCTAGTACTGTCCTCCACAGGAGAGAAAGTCTCCGAGACCTGAGACGCAAAGGGATTGGCGGAGGTTCCCACAACCTCCCTGGACAGGTTTATGACACCCCATGTCAGTACAGTTACAGACCATTCAAAACATTCTGACGGCTTCTACTTTTGTGAATGAATCTTCACGGTTTTAGCGTAAAGTCTGTTTCGATAACTCGTGTGCACTTCGGCCGCTTACTTTGAGGAACCCTTGTAATCGTTTTACAACCCCGGCCCTCCTTCTCCCAGTCCGTTCTACAAGGTTGTGACCTTTTTCGATACTTCATGGGTTTTGTACGAGGTTTCGTCTAAATAGCGGTATTTAAAACCCAGCTCCTTTAGGAGACAGCGCAAAGTGCGGTGCCCATAAGGAAAATCACAAATTTCTTGCAAATGTGCAATGAATTCATCTAAGGTGGGCGCTCTCCTTTTTGCATGGAATCTATAAATTTCTTGACGAATTAAATCGCATGTGAAATTATCTACTTTAGAGAAACGTTTCCTTTTGTTTTCACACTTGATCGGCGTCTTTGATATTCCATTCGTCACAATTTTTCTTACTGTATTTCAGTGAATACCCAGAATTTATCATCAGGTTCATTGCACGACCCCTTACCAAGATTATTTGTCAACACATATTTATATGTGTTCAAAACAAGCGCTTGAATTTGCTTAGAAACAGTTTCCGTTATAACTTTGTTTTTTGAGGCTTCTCCAGTAACATAACTCGGCCCAGCAACACTTTCCAATTCACTCACACATTGTCTTCACTTTGATTATTTTAACTTGACTGAAAGTTATCTATTACTTCATTTGCATTTCCCACCCGCGGTCTCCACATCGTAACACACAACGAACTTCTACACGTAATGAAACAGATCAACTGGAAGTTGGGACTTTGGCAACTGAGACTCCGCGTGGAGTCAATATGCGACTGTCATTTCCAGAAAATCAGGGTTGCTATTGGTCCTCAACGACAGTGTTTCATATCTGAAGTGTGGAGATAGATTTATGAAGGTCATTAGTGGGGGTTGTGTCCGTTTCCTTTGAGTCTCAACTGCACTCACGTTGACTAAACAGACTTGACAGAGTGAATGGGGCGCATGTTTCTGTTAACGGTTCTGCTCCTTGTGTAGCATACGTTCTCTGTCACACACATTTCATGTCCTTGTCCCACTATGTAAGGTTATCACATTCGCTTCAGGGACCTTCTTTGCGTTGCTGCACAGTACCAGGGTATTTTTAGACAACACTCTGCCCCCTCCTGGCGGCCGAAGCCTGGCCGGAGGTACCCGATCTCACGCGGGTGTCGGGAACACACTGCCCCCTCGAGTCCAACCCAATCCGAACAACTCTCATTTGGGAGGGGCTTCAATGTTCGTTCCGAGGTTCCTCTCGTAAGGTCAGAGGTACATACCACAAGTGCTAGGGGTCCGCCGCGCTCGTACCACGGCAGTTGAAGGGGACGGATCCCCTCCCCCTGCGGGAAGTGGGTGGAATACTGATTGTATTGGACTGCCGGGGAGTTTGAAGCTGTAAAGGGTAGACACCTTGCCCTTCGCGCTGTCGTGATTCCTTGGGTCGCCGCCCTCTGTCTTCTCTCGTTTCATCTTTCCTCCCAGGGATACCACACTTGAGACATAGGTACAATAGATCAAGACTGATCGCAGTGTCAAATGCCCTCCGTGAGCATTTATCCTAATTTATCTACTAAAGTTTCTGTTTTGGCTTTAACAGACCATTATAAAACCCAAATGAAAGTTTGCTAGAAAAGACGAATAAATCTTTGGATTTTGAGATATCGTTATTGTATAAATATCAGGCAATGAAGGTACTTGATAAATTCACATAGTTCTAAATTTCAAAGATCACTAAATGTAAAAATTTTGAAACAAGCGTTTTAGGTTATTAAAAAATGCTCAAACTTTTACGTTTTGTTTTGTTTTAAGAAAAACAACAAACGAGTAATAGTCTTTCAAAGGCCGTAAATTGTCATATTCTCAATATTGGTAAATCAAAGACGCGAAATAAAATATGAAGTGAAAACCAGACAAATTCAAAGTTTGTTTTTCCAGACTTTCATCTAGTTACGAGTGTAAGTATACCTCGGTGCATTGCCTTGGCATTGAGTAAAGACAAGTGAATGAAATTCGCTGCTGCAGTGTGCTGGAACGCAAGTTGAAGCTTTTACGAGGAGTATAACATATGAATGAACTCACGGAGCGCCAATAAAAGGCTTTAGGGTGTGTGGCAAAGCCCACTCGCCGATACTAGCCCCAAGGAAACGTTTTATGTGGCCTAATATAGTCGTGGTGTATCCTGTCAACCTCAGGTCATTGTCCCCCAAACACGCCCACACAGAGGACCAAAGATGCCTTCACTGAGGCTTATGTTTCGCCAGTTTTATGTCTTTCATTTCCTGTTTTATATTACACACTGTAGCATTTCGTAAATCTCGTGTGTTTTCATAGTCAATGCACGGAAAACCTATTTCCTGTCTTCATCTGTTACAGAGAAACGGGTAAATACACAGAGATAGTAATGCAGCAGCGAACTAAACATCTATTCTTAAAAACACTTCTCTCATAGCTACCTTATACTAATCGAAATAGACTTGTAAAAATCGTTTTATAACAGTTTCCTCGTAAATACAACGGGAAGAGAACGCAGTAGCATTAAGCAATAGCTAAATCTGTTCAAAGCTAGTAGCTGTACAATGATTTGAAATTCTTTTTCTTGTCTAGTACATAAAAACAAATATCCGATTTAAAAAGTGTAGGATAAGATGCAGTTTTACGGATGGGATTCGTCACGCCTATCCCACCTTTGCCCCCAAGTGGGGCATCCCCTGGAGGATGGATGAGACGAGAGGAGACATTGGCCGGCCGACCCAAGGACCCACACAGTGCAGAGGACAGGGTACTTCCCATTTTAACTTGAAACTCCCCGGTAGACCTGAACAACAGGCATCCCTAACCCGTAGCCCCGAAACAGTTCAGAATCTGGCATGGAGACCGGAGGTCGCCGTTCCAAGCTACGAATACTTCCGGCAGGCTTGTAGAGTCTGTCTAGTCAACGCGAGTGCAGTTGCTGCTGAAAGGAAATTGGCCTTACCACCCACTAATGACCGTCATAAATCTATCTCCGCACTTCAGAAATAGAACACTGTCGTTGAGGACCGATAGCAACCCTGATGTTCTGGAAATGACAGTCGCATCTTTACTGCACGTGGAGTCTCAGTTGCCAAGGTTCCAAGTTGATCTGTTGCATTACGTGCAGAAATTTGTTACTGTAGAAGCCTCAAAACTAGGCTATAACGGGAACTCACATAAATATTTGCTGAAAAATAATCTTGGTAAGGAGTCATGCAATGAACTTGATAAATTCTGAGTATTCACAGAAATACAATGGGAAAAATTGTGACGAAAGGAATGCCAAAGACGCCGATCAAGTGTGAAAACAAAAGGAAACGTTTCGATAATTTCACAAGCCATTTAATTCGCCGAGAAATTTATAGATTCTATGCAAAAGCAGAGCACCTACCTTAGATGAATTGGTTGCACATTTGCAAGAAATTTGTGATATTCCTTATGGAATATATATATTCCACTTAGCACTCGTGGTACCTCTGACGTTACTAGAGGAACCTTTGGCCGAACTGCCGAGCCCCTCCCGACGGGGAGGTGTTCGGATTGGGTTGGACTCGAAGGGATAGTGTGTTCCCGACACTAACGGGGAATTGGGTACCTCCGGCCAGGCTACGGCTGCCCGGAGGGTGTAGAGAATTGCCTCATAAGTCCCGGGTACTAGTCTGCAGAGCTAGTAGAAGGTGTGCTAGATCACCAGGCGGCCCCACCGAGGTTTCCGGTAGTCTTCCCTGCGGGGTTGACGCGCATAAGTGGCGTATCAACTTCCACCCGTGTTAACGTTATAGTCGATGGGGGGGGGGCGGCTTTTGACACTCGAGGTATTGCCCCATGGAAAGACCCCCGGAGTTTTCAAATCACTCCCGGGTAGAAGGAAGCCCGGGTCCTTGGTCCTATTGTCAAAACTAAGGAAGTTTCGCAGTAATGGCCGTAAGATAATTTATTTAGACGAAACCGCGTACGATACCCATGACGTATTGAGAAAGGTGGCAACCTTGCAGAAAGGACTGGGAGAAGGACGGATGGTGCTGTAAAACGATTATAAGGGTTCGTCAAAGGAGGCGGCCGAACTGCACTCGCGTTAACTAAACAAACTTTACAAGCGGCGTCGCTCCTACCGTGATTCTGAAACGGTCCACTAGCCAGCTTGGAAGAAGGTATTTACCAGAGGTATATCATCTGCCATGCAGCGCAGACAGCTGCCTGCAGTTCTAGCCTAAAAGACATCACCAGATGAGGGATGATGTGGTATGTTGTAATTATACTGCACACAAAACTTAAAGCCAATGCTCAAGCGGAGCGCTGTTGCCAAGCGTGGTGGGTGTACTGGTAGAGGTTCTGTACAGTACGCGCAAGATATAAGAGAGCTGAATTTACGGATTAGTGCGGGTAGAGGGGAAGTTACGAGAGCTAACACTATTTTGTTTCTTCAGTGTGGTCAACCTTGAAAAACAGTTCAGCAAATTAGTGTGTAAGATAAACCAAGATATGCGCCGCAAGTGTGAGATCTGTGGACAAACATTAAATTGAACTCGATCATATAAGCTGTATATTTGTATACTTGCTATTTATAAAACACATAAAAAGAGTAAACAAATATGACAGCTATAAATACTCACTCGTTTGCTTTGTGATTCTTTGTTTTCTGAGTCCACTGCATCAGTTTCATTGATAGTATCCTCGGATCTGTTGATAATTTCATCAATCGCATTTTCAATTACACCATTATTTCTCCACCATTGCATTTCCAGTTCTTGCAGTATCCTTCCCAATCCGTCGCAGTTACAGAAGAGAATGCTTCTATAGCAAGTTTCTGCAGGTTTGTGGCTGACATATCACCAGTAACGTTGTGTCCTCTGAAAACGTTCTTTATTTTTGTCTACGCCAGTTCAATTGCCTTCAGATCACAGTTATAAGGAGGTAAACGAATAATAGTGTGTCCACTTTCGAGAACCATAACATCCACAACATACCTAAGTCTTGCTCCTAGGTTTGTTGGTCTCTATTAAACACCGGTGTAGCTTTGCTAATGGAGGGAAATAGAAAGCTATGTAGAAATATACAAAGGGCTCAGAGCAAGAGAAAAAGAAAGATAAAAGAGCAAGATATAAGGAAAAGGAGGAAGCCAAAAAGGAAAGGATTAAAGGGAAAAGAAGAAAGAAAGCATCACTATTAGTTATTACCACACACAGATCAGAGCCTTAACTGCTTTTTCTTGTTGTTTTTGGAGATTCATTGGGATGAGATGTACAAAACGATTTGATACGCCTGACAGTGCTGACGCTTTTTCCTGTGTAAGCAGCAGCTCGTTCTATCGATTTGCTGAGTGGGAACATTAACTGTTTGTTATCCTTTTCTATATCACAACTTTCTGTAACTTTCGCTATTATTTTGCGGCCATCACTATGCACGACTGTACGTGCGTGTTTCCGAGTCGGAGTTCGTTGCTCGGAAGGTACATATGATGATGAGTTTGGTGTGCCCTCAGCCTTAATTACAAACTGGTTAAGCTGTAGTAATTAACCTCAAACTTGCACAAAACGAATGCACACAGAAAACAAAGAGCGCGCGTAAAAGCTTAGCATATTAGTCACTGGATGTCAGAGTGTACTAGTTTAGTGTACTAGTATAGTGCATTTCATGTTTCTAAGTTGTCATATATGTTTACGGAGTTAGCCGAAACCTACCGAGTGAGGACTTGGGAGACAAACGCTCAAGATAAATTGCGCATACTGTACATACAGTCTGATTTTTAAAAGAAGATACATGAAGGTCATCTTTCTCTCCACGTGGGTAGTGTAATGTTGCCCACCAGATCCCCTTTCTTTATCCTTTCAACACTCGAAACATAAACAAGGGTTCGAGTTATCTCACCTCAACAAAAATATGCACAGTTAATCTGTATTAACCTACTTTAAGAACAGAAAAAAGTTATTCAGACATTCCCTCCGTTGTAACGTCTTCACATGTGAGTTCTTTAAATAATTGTTTGCACTATGTAACTAATATTCTATACTTACCGTTATTGTTGCTATGCATCGTAAGGTGACATTCCCGCACAATGCGCTAAGTATTTCTCTATAGCAACACATACAGACGATGCACGTTCTAAAATCTAACACTTATCTTCAATTATATTTATTAATATTTCAGCTTATATCTTATCCACTAGAATTCAGATTGATATAAATACACATAGTGCAAAAAATAATGTGCAACATACATGTGGTAAGCATATAATGGAATCTCGAGAATTGAACAAACTTAGTTCAAGCGGCTCGTTTTTTCAAACCTTTTCTTGTTCCGTATACATTAATATCGCATATATACTATTATTAATGACTTTGTTGATTGACATGGTCATATCAACGCCGCCGATATGCCCGAATTTTGACCCACAGGAATTCATTTACGTGCAAGCATATCTACTGACATGTGACTGTCGCTTTTGGATAAAAGGAATAAGCTGTTTATTGATAAGGAGCAAACTCTCGTCTTCCTGTTCAAAGAATTCTCTAAGAGAACAGACAAATTCTCTAGCTTGGCTGTGCAATGTAACAACCCGACCGTAAGCTGAGCTTTGCCTTGGGCCATGATTACTCGGTTCACCTCTAATCCTACAGCCACTACATAAAAACGTATTTAATTGGTTTTAACAAAGTAGGCTAACAATACACAGCGCAACTGAATACTCAAGCAAACTCTGTTTCCTGCATACAACTAGCGATAACAGACCTGAGGAGTATGTGATTCACCAGTATAACAATCTGGCAACCTCTGTTTACGTTACCATAGAAACGACCTTCCTTTATTATCCTTTGCGTCACTTGCCTGATGACCTTCACGTATCTTCTTTTAAATATCAGACTGTAGCATGTTTTACCTGCCAGCAAACGTTTTGGCTATTCTTCTCGTAATTAAACAACATATTAAATATTCCTAAAACATTAAGATCTTACCTTGACACACGTCACAGCAGTGGAACAGTAAGCACGGTTTCCAATCCAGTAACTCGCTTTCCGACTTCATGGATCTTTCCCGGAGATTGAAACACAGGCACGCTCATTTTTTCTAAGCATAAAGCGCTTCGCTACAAATTCGTGATACGGTGTTGCACAGTACCTACACCACAAGCTTCTACAGTTAAATGCTGGGTTTTTGGAAAATCTACAGTTGCGCTATATGCTGGATTGAAGAGCTTTCGTAAAGACTTGTTCATATTTAATATACCTTTTCTGCCCTGAGGATGAATCACTTCACGTTTGTTGATCGAAAAATCACTTGTCCCAGCTTTAGGTGGACAAGTTTACGCTTTAGGATCACAAACACTAAAGAAAATATGTGTAAAATAATAATAATAATAATAATAATAATAATAATAATAATAATAATAATAATAATAATAATAATAATAATAATAATAATAATAATAATAATAATAATAATAATAATAATAATAATAATAATAATAATAATAATAATAATAATAATAATAATAATAATAATAATAATAATAATAATAATAATAATAATAATAATAATAATAATAATAATAATAATAATAATAATAATAATAATAATAATAATAATAATAATAATAATAATAATAATAATAATAATAATAATAATAATAATAATAATAATAATAATAATAATAATAATAATAATAATAATAATAATAATAATAATAATAATAATAATAATTAATAATAATAATCATCATCATAATAATTTAATGTGATATTAACAATATTTCAGCTTGAATTCGACTCAGGACTTAACGATGCCGTTCATTTTAACAGAATAACAAACCCTAATCTGAAAACGAACTGAACGTTAACTTGGTCTGTTACAAACTGCGTGTAGTAGGTGAACAGCTTATTTATGCTTGAAATAAGTTTTCAGGAAGGAATGCTGTTTTTTTCAGGCTTATCTGTGTTGAATGAATGGATTTTTTTTTTTTTTTTTTTTTTTTTTTTTTTTTTTTTTTTTTTTTTGGCAATTCACGTCCTCCAACGTTTAATCATATCGGACGATGAATTAAATAGGTGACATGATGCTGAAATGAGTCCAAGATCCATGGAGCTTAAAGTTACCTGAGATTCGTCTATCAGGATAAGGGAAAGTCCCGGATAAAAACCTTTCTCAGGTAACTCACCCTAACCGACATTCGAACTCGGGAACTCTTGAACATGTGGCAGACACGCTACCATCTACGCTACCGAGGCAGGAGATGCTGGGTAACCGTAACTATATGAAAGATAAAACGTGCAATGCTCGCGTCGGAAGTGTTGTAGAGATTGGATTTTTTTTTATGGTCATGATCAGGAAATAAAATTCTTTCCTATTAACTGATCGGCATCTGTCAGTTTATAATATTAATATCCGAGCGTAATTAATATAATGTTCTCAGTTCAGGCGCGTGAGATGCATGTACCACATTCGGCAGCACTGCAAGGAGGGGCAAGCATAGGATTCGCTGGAGTCTGCAGTATGGCCCGCCCCCATAACCCTTTAACACCTGCGTAGATAATAACCTACGCAGCATTCGCCTGGCGATGCGGGAAAACCCCGAAAAATCACATGGATTAGATAGGCCGGCCAGGAAAATCAAAACCGGACCTCCCAAATGCGGGAAACATTTCTATCATATAAAGGATAAAAAAATGTTATATGAACATAGATTAGGGAATCGTTTATTTCCATGGTAGAGCTCCTTTTCTAGAACTTTGCTTACACGGTGAGATGTGGAGTCACCACAATACAGCAGCCCGCCTCGATAGCGTAGATGGTAGCGTGTCTGTCTCACGTTCAACAGGTCCCGAGTTTGAATCTCGGTCAGGATGAGTTACCTGGATAAGGTTTTTCCGGGGTTTTGCCTTATCCTGAAAGACGAATGTCGGTAACTTTAAGCTCTGTGGACACTGGACTCATTTGAGCATCATTTCACCCATTCATTCATCCTCCGATATGACAACGTTGGACGACGTTAACCATATAACCCTGACCTAGCAGCTTGTAATTTGTTTTTGTTTACAAAAATTAAAGATTAGTATTACTACGGAGGGAATTCGGTACCGAAACCTGTGCTTTATTGTATCTAAGCCCCAAGCAAGGTATCCCGGGAAGAAGGATGAGGTGAGAGGAGACCGAGCTGCCGATCTAAGAAGCCAGGACAGTGCAGAAGGACGGACCCTACTTTTTATCAATTGGAAACTCTCCCGGCAAGACAGCACAACTAGCATCCATCCGCCGTGGTCCGGCTAGGAGACCGGAAACCGTCCTACCGAGGGAGGAAGTCTTTACCAGGAGTACGAGCTTCACCAAATGGAGTGGCGCAAGTAGAATTGGGAAGACTGGGAACTAGTGGGATGATGGTGGAAAGGATGTTAAAATATTGGGCGAGAATTAGGACTTTAGATGAGCAGAATATTCTACGTCAATGCTTGATAGTACAGGAAAGACTAAATCAGAAAGATTAATGGCTAAATAAAATAAAGGAAATAATGTTACAAATAGCGATGAGTGTCATGTGGGAAAATCGGGAATTATTGCAAAGTGGATTTTGGAAAGAACTTAGGTTAAGAACGGAAGATATTGAAAGACAAGAAATGTTAGGAAGTTTCAACTTGAAAAGCTCACTGGAAACTTATAGAGAGATGAAAGTGATGTGGAACAGGGAAAAATACATTGATATTTGTGATAAAGCAGCAAGAGAAGGCTTTACATGGGCCAGAACAGGGGTGGTGAAACTGAAGGGTTTGGGAAGAGGGAGGGATCTGGAGAAATGCCCTTTGTGTCACCAAAGAGGTAAAGAATGGCATTTTCGTTTAGAATTTGAAGAAACTAGATTGCTTAGGGAGAAGATAGGTAAAACAGAATGGGCAAGGCTACCAAAAGAAGTTCAAGCAATGAAGTTAATGAGTGTAATAACTAGGAACAACTTAATTGAAATTGGGAACTTTTTGGGCAAATTAAGAGCGAAATGGGTAAGGAAGATAAGTAAATATGACGAAAATGAAGATGAAGTTATTTTAGATAAGATGCCAATAGGGACCCATTAGCTCGACAGCCTTAGAGTTTGACTCTATTGCGTCCAAGGGTAACCAGCAACTCAGTGTAGAAATAAGTATGTGAATGTATAATAATTTGTAATTGAAATGTAAATAAAGATTATTTAATTACTTACTTACCAGGAGTATATCATCCTGCCATGCACCGCCGAGGCACAAACCCACACTTCTACCTTGAAAGAGACCACCAGATGAGAGATGATGTGAAATGATAACGGAGATGAAATGGAGGGACAAGAGCTTCGGGGCATGTAATTAACCTACGCAGCATTCGCCTAGGGACCCGGGAAAACCCCCGAAAAACCCTTGAATCAGGTAGGTCATCCACGGGAATCGAACCCGGGCCACAGACGAAGCCACCTGAGCCATACCTCTCGGTAAATTAAAGATAAAATGCATGGAATCGTGTCCAGAAATAATGGAACATTATAAAGATTGCCTCACAAAGAGCGGATCTATGCTTCAAGGACTGGTTTCATCGGATGCAAAAATGTATTGATTTTAAAGGTGGATACTTAAAAAGATAATTTAAATATTTTTAAACTAATCATTGTTTGGTTTTCTAAAACTTGTACAGCGGGTCCTCTGTTTTCGATGTTAACCTTGGGACATACATACCTGCCCTTTGCATGCCATGCTATACACCCACGTGCGTCCGAGAAAGAATTTGCTAGACTGAACAAAGACAACCCCCCGTTGAGAACGTCCAGACAGGCCCCCCTGCTGGGTCACACGCGGCCCCTACCGGGAATTTTGCGGTCACTGATCGATACACGGCTAATGATGTCCCACAGGAATGACACATGCTTTCCTAACGTAAATTGCTCTGTTGACATGGACGGAGATCCCAAGTGATTTATGTTTCTGAGATGAGGTCAGAGATGACAACTGAGCAAACAAATGAAATAAAGGAAATATTACTTTTGTTTAGCTTCTTTTTTAATTGTTTACGGACTTTTACCCCCAGGACCCACAAGTGCGAGCCTGTGGAGATGCCTGTTGAGGAACGGAAACACTAAATCAGCGCGATGCCTGGTATGAGAGTCAGAAGTACATGCCCGGAGGCAAGAGAATTTTGTTTTTAACGATTTTTTTCGTATTTTCGCTACTTCTTCTTTTTTTTTTAGAATATTTTGTAGTGATAAATGAGAAAATGTCTACGAGGGCTGTTCAATAAAGAATAATCACAAATTTTTTTGACAACGTACCTTTACTCATCCTCATAATTTTGATTGTCCTCTCAAAATAGTCTCCCCTGAATGCGATGCACTTTTCCGAGCGTTTCTGTCAGTCTTCAAAGACATGATAGATACCATTTTCTCAGAGATACTTCAAAATCGTCTCCGCAGCCTTCACCACTGCTTCTGATGATGGATAATGCCTCCCACGAAGGCGTTTCTTCAAATTAGGGAATAGAAAAAAGTCACATGGGGCTAAATCCGGATTATAGGGAGGGTGAGGGATGCACTTCACGTTATTTTTGCAACATATTCTGCAACAACATTGGCAATATGCAGCCGCGCATTTTCGTGGTGCAGCCTCCAGCCTGCGTCATGGAAATGTGGTCTTTTGCGCCTGATATGGACTTGGAATGTTGTCAGGAAATCCCTGTAGTATTGTCCAGTTACTGATGTGTGTGCATGTATAACATGCTGATAAACCATTCCATGAATATCAAAGAATGAGATGACCATAACTTTCCCAGCAGAAGCAACCACTTTTGCTTTTTTGGTGGGTTGGTGATGAAGGAGATTTCTACACTGAGCTTTGCTGTTTCCTCTCAGGATCAAAATGATGTAGCCAAGTTTCATCAGCAGTGATTACGTTTGAAAGCAACTCCGGATCTTCCTCTAACATCAACTTTAACTGCGTGTTACCTCCATTGCAGCGGTATGGGATACTGAACATGTCTGAACTTGCCTGGTTCACAGGCGGGAACCAGGAGTAACAACAATGAAACTACTACGGTATGTTTGTTTTACATTAAGCTAACAGAATATAATAAGGCTGAATTTTAGTGCGAAAAATTATGATTGTAAGAAATTATGATCACTCTTTATTGAACATCCCTCGTATTATTTTTAGTCTGCATAGAAAAATTTACATTCATTTCTAACTGCATAAATATAACTTTAATATAACATTTATGTCTTCATAGCATGAAGCTAGAAACAAATTTTTACAAATTTAACAAAAGCAAGATAACATTTAAACCTAACAAAACCAATACAGTGACATCGTCATGCCCACTGAAATAACAGCCAAGCGGTGCAACAATAAACTGACACCACAGTATCCGGCTGGTCCGTGATACTGAGAACTGTTTGTCGTATGCTAATTGGAAATGTTATTTATTGGGTACCACACCGTGCACAGCAAAGTTTCTATTATGCTGATTAAAGGTACTGAAAAGGTACAGCCCGCCTCGGTAGCGTAGATGGTAGCGTGTCTGCCTCACGTTCAAGAGGTCCCAAGTTCGAATCTCGGTCAAGGTGAGTTACCTGGATAAGGATTCTCCCGGAGTTTTCCCTTATCCTGAAAGACGAATGTCGGGTAGCTCTAAGCTCCATTGACCCCGGACTCATTTGAGCATCATTTCACCCATTTCATTTATCGTTGGAAAAAAAGAAGGTACTGAACTTCTAGGAAGCTACTCTCATTAACATAAAAATACTGTCCGAAAGTTAAAAAACGAATATAAACAATACCTCACTGAAAAGCACCCGAATTTAGAAGCTAAAAGTGTTTCCATTGCCTGTACTGACACGCTGGTTTAGCTGGTTTAATTCAGTAGTTTACATTGTCAGCTATTTTAATGCAATTGTCGATTTCTTTTCTATAAGAAAAGCTTTCTGTTCCTGCGCAAAATTTGTTAAACGATCATTTTTTGCGATACCAAGTGCTGCAATATTGTAAAGGTACAACAGCAACAATATTGTTTATGAAAATTGCAGATTGATAACAGATCCAATATTAGAATTACATAAAAAAACTGTAGCTCATCTTGTTTTATCCCGAATTAACTCGCTGAGAACCAAATGTGAAGTATTGAAGAGTGGTCACTTTGGAAACAGAGTAAGTGCATCTGTAGATCATATCATGGATCCCAGTTTAGGGAGGCAGTAGAAGAGAATCTTAAAGTTTGCTGCCGTATGACTTTGTCTAAATTAAGCTCCATTATGGCACAAGGAACTGATGATACAATAACCATAAAAGCTATATCATTTGTTTGAACATTCTAGGCTATTTACCAAATCAAGTATAGGTGATTCAAATCATGTAATGGCAGCATTTAAACAACTAAATGCATTTAAAAACAGTGGTATTACTTGTGATTCTGATTTGCTTCTTTGTTACAAAGAGATTTGTGGCATTTTTAAACAGCAAATTCATGATGATAACGATAACAGATTAGATGTAACATCCCTCCTGGCATTGAAAACAAAAGCTGATTCTTAACGCAATTTCTGTGAAAACTGCCTTCAATATCTTTGGTTGCTGATGTCAAACGCTGACAGTGAGAGATTTTTCTCTACATATAACTTAGTTTCGACAGACAAACAGAACAATTATGAAAAGCGAAAATATCACAAATTGTTATATGCTGCAGTTTGGCGATGTCTGGTGTGTGATATTTGATTTTATTCATGTTACCTACTATCTGCTGATTTCAAATAAAATGTTTTAATTTGGAAAACAGATTTTAACTGTTGCGTATTCTAGCTACCCGTTAGTTTTCATTTGAGCCATATCATTACTCATGAATTCATTCCCAAAAATTTGCGCTGAATTAATGCGAATTTATGGCAAAAAACACAAAACACCACCTCTTGAAATGTGAATTTTGTAAATAATTGTCACCACTAAATATTGTCCCTGTACATGACATAAAGGCTGATATTTTAAAAAAGATACGTGAAAGTCCTGTTTCTCCATGTGGGGAGCTGCAATGTTGCCGAGAAGCAGATAGCAAATTACGCATATCCTCGTCTTACAGTGAGCTTTTGTTTTTAATAATTCATAACTAGAGCCCGGATTTGTAAGCCCAATCAAATGGTGAAATAAGCAAGCAAATAAGCACCAAAAATAAGCAAATAAAAAATACAAATTTAATCATAAACATATTGTTCGTTAGAATTTTTACCTTATTCAAGCTTGTTACAGTACACGGGAGTGTTATCCTTAGATTTTCTTAAGGGATGCTCCTGCGTTTTTAATGAAGAATTTTTATAGTGTGATAAGGATCTTTCAAAGTCACATGACGTTACTGAAACATGCGAAAAGCATCACTTTTGTTTATGAATGAATTTCCCTTAGATATACGTTTCTGTACCAGAAAGTTTTGAAGAAATTTTACACAGTGTTTCGTAACCAGGATTTATCGTTAATACCTGAGTTTCTCAAAGGCAGTTTTAACAATGCCGTGAGTCTCTGAAGACAACGTTACTGAAATTTCATATATATATATATATATATATATATATATATATATATATATATATAAAAGTGAATGCCACAAGGTATTACTTCGAGTTTCCAACTGTGTTAAAATAGCAGGTATTTTGGAGAAGCGGTTATGGATGTATTCTATCTTATCTTGGATGCTAATATTAGCAAAACATTTTTGTACTGTGGCGATGTTGCTTGTATCTTCTACATCTAAGGAGCACAACACTTTTATTTCATTGAAATGTTCTGTGTAGAATGACACAGCCTTTAACCAAGAACTCGATCGTGTTGAAACTGCCTGAGGAGGTAAAGACAAATTTGGAAGGACTTCATGACATTTTTAACTCTAATCGGCGACAGTAAAGCGACCCGGGTTTCATCCCACCCATGGGGTGCCGATTTTAAGTCCCGGGTGTAGAGCCGGTGCCCACTCAGCATCATGAAGAAAGTGAGGAGCTTACGTTGGGTAAGTGACCCTGGTCACGAAAAACCAACGTTCCGGCTGGGGGATGCCGAGCTGCTGATCACATCTCCTTCCCGTATCGGTTGGATGATCGTCCACCTCTGCCGTGCGTATGTGGGCGTGAGGCCGACAGTCAGGTTGGTAGGCCTTGGCCCTCTTAGGGCTGTCACGCCAGGATTTATTTATTATTTTAATCGGTGACAGTACAAACACTTTCTTTACACTAGAGACAAGAAGATCCACGTTTTTATATCTAACCCCTTGAGCGGGATGATGTAAACTGAAGATAAAATCATGGCTAGGAGTGAAAATTTACTTTTAAATTAATATGATTTGAGTAAAATAAGCTATTTTAATTAAAAATCATAAAATATGCAAGAAAAAACCGTATTTCAGCATAAAAAACTAAGCATTTATAACAATTTTGCTTAGAAATGCGAGCTCTATTCATCAATTTTTCATCTCCCGAGTATTAGTTTTCTGTATTTTTTTCAAAACTCAAATCCCAGATCATAGAGAACTTTATTCTAATCATAGAACAAGCAGCTGGCTGTAGCTGCTTCTCTTTAGACAATCTAGAAACAGCCATCTCACTTATTTTAAGGGCACACGCGGTCTTTTCTCTCACTTCTCTGAAAGGAATTAGCGGTTGATTGTAAAGGAGCAAATTCTCCTCTTGCTGTGTAAAGAACTCCCTCAGAGAACAGAGAAATTATGTGGCTTGACTGTACAATGTAACACCCCAGCTGATCTTTGTCATGGGTCATGATTCCTCGGGCTACCTCTAATCCTACTGCCACTAAGTCTTGTCTCCATAACGAAGTATTTTATAACGAAGTAAGCTGAAAACACACAAGGCAACTGGACGCTTAAGCAAACTCAATTTCCCTCCCACAACTAGCGGTAACTGACATCAGGAATAGGTGATTAACCAGTGTAACCAACGTGGCAACCATTGTTTACGTTTCCATAGCAGCTACTTACCCTCCACTTCCCTTGATTGAAAGCTGTCATGTATCTTCTTGTAAATATTAGACTGCAGCAACTGGCGGAGAAAACCGGATGTCCCTGAGAAAAGCCGCCCCTGTATGGCGTTGTCCACAAATATCACGTCTTAGGAGAGTTAAACGGTCTAACAGCCCAGCCAAGGCGCGACCTCTATGTTAAACATCATATAAAAATGAAATGTTAAACTTAGGGTATTTGAAAGTGTGACACGCAAGGCAGATGAGGTAGGGTGTTAAAGGGGTACTGCTGATCCTAAGGATAATGGAATCAGCCCTAATAAGAACATTAGCCAAGTTAGACACAATTACCGTCCGATTATTGGAGCTCCTCCCAATTCTACATAGGTTAACTGATATCGGACGATGGATGAAATCGGTAAAACGATGCTCAAATGAGCCCAGGGTCCGTAGAGTTTAGACTTGCCCGATATTCACCTTTCAGGATAAGAGAAAATCTCTGGAAAAGCCTTATCCAGATAACTCTCCCTAACCGAGATTCGAACTCGGGACTACTTGAACGTCAAGCGCTACAGAGGCGAACCCCTTCCAAGTATGTCGTCTTCCATAGTCTAGAGGTATCGTGCTAGTCTCTGATTCACCGGTTGTGGGTCCAAACCTGCTGGACGAAGATGGGGCTTTGCGCTGGCGGGGGGGGGGGGAGGGGGTAAAATTCCTAAGGGGAGGCATAGGTGAAATTTCGTCAAAAATGACAAAAAACGACATTTTCCGTTTTTTGCATTAAAATTATGTTTAAACATTGTAGTTTCAGAATCTGCCGTCAGTTAGGCCCTAGCGCCATTTAAAGAGCCGCTACGTCATTATTTAAACGCCCATGTGCGGGTGGGCGTGGCCATTTATATTGCTTTTTCAGTGTGTCGCAAAGAAATTGATGTAATTCTCACGTTTAAACTACCCAGTTTGATTCTGTAACTGTGGTAATGTGCAGAGACATCTTCTGGATGTTTGTGGAAGCTACTGAACCTTCCCGCTACCATTTTTATATATTATTTCCCACTTACTACTTTTAAAAGTAAACAAAGATTTCCACTGACATGTAGTGTTTGTGAAATATGGTTTACATGCAAGTGAAAGCTGTGGATAGTAGCTTATATTAAATTATTATTGTTTAGAATAGGAATAAAGCCTGATTTAACACTGTATTGCTTTCTTATTGCAACAGTAGGTATATGATTCATACCAGGTTAGGTTAGTACAGTGGCTATTTCAAAGCAAAATATAATAAAACTTTAAGGTGTTCTAGCCAAAATAGTAAGTAATGATACTAGAATGCTCTGCTTGAGATAAATGTTAAGTGAAAACATTATAGCCCAAGAGTTAACATTGATTCTAATAGGTCACCTTTTGATGTAAATAGAAGAATGGTTGATGTGTTTCTGGGCATTGGTAAGGGTCATATTTCTATGCAGAAGTTTTGTATGACCATGAGTATGAATTGCATGAACTATTCTACTTACAATTTCCATCTCATAGACAAAAATAAAGAGATTAGTTAGTACTATTCTATGGGAAAGTTGTATTAAAGGAGAAGCACAGAATGCTAATGAAAGTTTCAATGGAGTAAATGTCACAAATAAGTTTTTGTATTAAGAAAGAAATTGCAAATAGCAGTGATTGCAGCTGTTAGTAAATTTAATACGGGTTATAAAGATAGACTTAAAGTTAAGGCAAAAGTTGAAGCAAGCAAAGTAAGTCTTGTTAGCAACAAAATTAGCAGTATTAGGGATAGGTGAAAGCTAAAACAAAGTGCTCAGAGTTCATTGAGCAAATATAAATCTGCCAAGCAGCAGTTAAAGGTGACTAGATTAAAAACAGAAGAGGATAGTAAACTAGCTGAGTGGTCTTCATATAGTGCAGGAGGGTTTTGAAACATAGAAAAAAATGTTGTTTAAATTTTGAGCTTCTAACTAGATTTTTCTTCATGTCCAACTTTTAGCACTTTTAATATTCCTTATAGTCCAGACACTAAAGTTTTCAATGAACTTATTTAAGTTTTGCATATATGTATATCCCTAGATAAGTTTTAAATAAAAATTTAGGCTGTATATGAAAAAATTAATAATGATTGGTATTGAAAAAAGAAAATTGAAAAAAATTCAAGAAAATTCTATCATATTCCTTAAATTTTCTCCTCCAGAACCATTAGACATGGGGAAATGAGTATATATATATAGTTTTGTAACTACTATCTAAAGGAACCAGAATCCAAAGTTCCAATCATTTATAACAAAAATTGTAGAGAATGTAATATGTTTCCCAATGTAAAGAAATTGCAGCAAAAAATTAAATTATTATTTTTTTTTTGGTAAAAACTATTGTAGATAGAAAAGTTATAAAAAAAGGGTCAAAGGTAACCAAATTAAAGAGAAAGAAGGTAATAAGATAGCTGTAGAGCCTGCATATGATGCATGGAATTTTCAAAGTAAAGAAAGTAGTGTAATTTCTATCTAAATCTTTAAATAAATTTTTCTCCACTTTCAATTTTTGAACATTTTTGTATCTTCAAAATGCTCCAACTTCTGCAATTCTCAACGAATTTGTATTAAACTTTGCATACATATTCCTAAATAAAAGTTGGTATTTTTCTTTATTTAAATTAAATAGTTTATTTATTATTGATTTTTAAATCTCAAAATTGCAAAAAAATTAAGAAAAATTTAATATATTTTCACATAAAAAATTTTTTGTCCAAAAATACTTGATACACACTTTAAAAGTATAGCAACTTTTATAACTGATGTACAGAGAAACCTGAATCTAAAATTTAAAGTTTCTAAAAGAAAAACTGTATGACCTGGGACTTTTTATATAACATACAAAAATCATACTATAGACTTGAAAAAACTATTTAAGATGGAAAGATGAATTTTCAAAGCTTAACTATATTCCCTATATGCCAGCTAATGACAAAATTTCAAGCAGATCCGATGTAAACTCTGGATATTAGCATTTTTCACAGATGCCTCCCCTTAATATGACTTCCTTCAGAATGGAAGTAAATCTGTTGGTGCCGCGTCGTAGATTTAAGGCACATAAAAGAATCCCAAGACTTATAAAGAGAACTTTGAGCAAAATTAGACAGTCTTTAACATCCACTGTGACGCTGAGAGCAGTTAAAGAGTGTCCAATAAAAAGACGCAATTAAGCTTCCTCCAGTATACGTTTATCTGTTTATGGAAATGAAAGCGATGTTCAATTGAGTTGTGCATAGATATGGCGAGACATTAAAATATGTGCTCAATCTTTAGTGGCAACCTTAAACACTTTAATGCATAAATTAATTTTCTACTTACGCCACCTACTGTAATTTCTAAACCGTTTTCATTCCGCTTTCCGCGGTGCCTCAACGCAATCGATTCGAATAGCCATGGGCGTTAAAGCTATAGGTAATGGACTGGCCATCCATTCAAAGCCACATTGCCATGGGTTCGAATCTCGGTAAATGCAGTTAAATGTGGTAAAGGACGGGGAAGGCCCACGTAAAATAATCGGTGTGATGGTACACGTAGTTATTGACCACGTATCGTTTGACTGCAGTTGCTTTGATTGTGTCTTTTTATGATAAAAATGTAATTGTGAAAGTAGTATTATATTTGCAGTCCAAAAGGCTCAAAATTGTGTGCCCGCCTCGGTAGCGTGGTGGCAGCGAGTCTGCCTCACGTTCAAGAGGTCCCGAGTTTGAATCTCGGTCAGGGTGAGTTACCTGGATAAGGTTTTTTACGGGGTTTTCCCTTATCCTGAAAGATGAATGTCAGGTAACTCTAAGCTCTTAGGACCCTGGGCTCATTTGAGCATCATTTCACCCATTCCATTTATCGTCCGATATGACTTAACGTTGGAGGACGTAAAATTACAACAACAACAAAATTTTGTGTATAATTAACAAACTAGTATAATTTAGTAACAAACCAAAAGCACTAAAACCATTTTTAAGCTGAACACAGTAACTCCATGCATTAAAAGGTTAAACCTTGCTTTCTCGTCATTACTCATCTAATATTACAGTAGCTTGTGTAATATCTGCGAAACCTATTGGCCTACTTGATTTTACCAAGGAGAAACCTTTTTCACGTTTGTTCTAAGAATGAGTGCTCTTGACAGATGAACCCAGGACGTAAACTCGGGGCAAGTGATGTCTCGACACGCAAATGTTCCTGAAACAAGGAATGAGAGAGAGCCCGGGGCTAGCAGTCGTGATGAAAGAATGGCCCATCATCACGAACGCTTTGGGACTTGGATATTCGACATGCCATCTTGTATTCCTGGAATACAGAAGGGTCATCGCCACCAAATGTTGTGGTAAGTTCTGTCTGCCCCTAACAGTAAACAGCACCAGAATGATGACAGAGTGCCTCTGGAAGGAATATAACCTCTAATGTTATGCTTTACTAAGGTTTTATGCAGAATTATACAAGATTTTGAGTAGGAAATGACAAAATTGCTTGAAGCACATGTGATTTTGTATCCTCTGAGAGGTGTTCGGTTCAAACCCCAAGCCACAAAGACTGACCTTCAGACCTCGGAATGTATTTTCAACGATAAAATTCCGCCATGAATTGTTATCTACATTGTTCATTCTTCATGCTGCAGAGTACGTGTGAACATCTTGGAATATAATGGCATTCTCTTACTTTTCCACTGCTGAAACAATGTAGCAGCCACATGGGGGAGGTCACGTGATCTCTGACATATGAATGCTTGTTGCATCGTGTTTGGCCTTTTGTACTCGACCTAACCCTTAGTGCACACGTGTTTTGCCCTTCAGTGTACCATCTGCATGTAACAAAAACAAACTACAGCAATTGACAAAGTAAATCACCTCAATAAAAGCAGTTGCCGTTGATTCAGAACATATATTTTGCATTGTTTGTACTACATAATATTTACCACTTCAGAAGTACACCTGAAGTACCTGGTGCTAAATGACAATGCATTAGAAACGTAATTCGTTTTATTTTCTTTCTCGATGCTAAAACATTAACTATACTGGAGTCGTCATAAGTTTATAAGTTGATGTAAACAAAGCGAACCACCTGCGACCGTGATTGGAGGGAATATTCGGCGCCATTTTATCAACCACGTGTCGAGCTATGCGCTGTCAACGAACTTGTAAAGTTTCCTTCGTCGTTTTCGATATTTTGAGCAGCTTATTTGATAACACTTTTATGTTAAGATTAAATGCAAAGCTGTGTCTCCTGTGTAATATATTTTTTTCCTTTTGTACCCTAAAGAGTGACTGAATACTTACAACAGTTACCCAAATATTTGATTTCATCACATAACCTAACCTCATTTATAAATTAAAAATTAAGGCATGGGTCTTTCAGCGGAATAACATTGCTAAAAAACTGTGTGTATAGTCATAGCCTGCTCACATCTCTTTAAGCCTTGGTACTCGCCAGCTGGAGTGTAATGACTAAAAGTTACAGATTTCTCCACTACTCACCGTATGGCGCTGGCTGATGACCCCTCTGCAAACCTCTTCCAGCGTACAGCTGCAATGTGTTGACATTACAGACGCAGAACTTTCCGATGCAGTGTTTTACAGTTTAAGAATTTAGGTTTTTCAAACACTTCCGTTGTCGCAGAAGCAATGCACCTTAATAGCATAGGAATATACTGTTTGCATATCAGTTCACTTGGTAGTTCTGACTACTTTCAGTTCTCTGCACACACAAGTTAAGAACAATGTTGCTTTGCTGGCATTATGTCTTCCTCTAGGCTTTTTGTCACACATACTTTAGGTAGCTTAGGTACAGCAGTTGTTACAAATTTCTCTATAACTGCCAAAAGAGAAACAAACTCTGGAGATGGGTAATAGAATGTGGAGTTTTCGTCCCTTTTGAATATTACATTTACAAGGGATGCTGTACACTTGGCGGTAGACACTTTAGTAATACAGGTTGCACAAGAGAATTCGGCCGCTATTTTTTTTAACTATAAAACCTCCTATATATGCCAGTGATAAGTGGACTGTTGCATGAAACGAGGCTGTTTAGGAAGAAAAGAAAAAATCTAAGTAAGTAAACAGTTAAAAGCAGTTTAACAATATACGTTAGTAGGTCTTATAAGACGGAAATTCACATTACCTTTAATGTTGTTCAATTCGCCCAATATTACGATTATTGTGACTGGAAGCTTTGTTGCAGTGTACAATGGTGTCTTTTATCAATAATTGAATTGATTTATGAAAATTATTGGTTTCATAATAAAGTAATCTTTCTTCATTTGCTTGCTGCTCGTTTACAAATTCTTTGTGCCTTTTATTTGCTCCCCATAATTTACATCTCAAGGTATTATTCTCCCCTTCCAATCTCTTTAATTTGGAAATTATGTCTTCCTCAGTCTGAATTGCAGCGCAGTTATAAGTACGTGCATCTGTGACATGATCCAGCGCATTAATATCAGCAGCACTTTTAACGCTTTCTCTGCTAGAACTGCGTCTCCGTTTTCTGCTTTCTGTGTGTAAGCGTATTTTTTGAATTTTGTTGCCTTAGTGTTGCTTGTTTCACTAACTTATAATCTGGATAGTTCGGAAAAATGCTTGGAATAATTCCTGTTTTCAACAGTTTAATTTTACAACCTGACTTATAGTCGTCCTCAGTAAAATGCAAACTGCACACGACTGTTGAATTAGATTTATCATTTACCACGAAATAAGAGCGCGATATACCTTTTAGCCATTGTTTACGTAGTGCTTCTTCTACTGGAAATTCATGGAAACTTCCCACACCCTTCCTGGATAGGTTTATGACAACCCATGTCAGTACAGTTACAGACCATTCAAAAACATTCTGACGGCTTCTACGTTTGTGAATGAATCTTCTCGGTTTTAGTGTACAGAGTGAATAGGGCGCATGTTTTTTAACGGTTCTCCTTGCGTTTCATGTGATCTCTGTCACATACATTCGCTATCCTTGTCCCACTGTGTAAGGGAGGCGTATTCCTCTCAGGAACTTACTTTGTTTTGGTGGACAGCAGCCACTTTGACCATTTCCTTCAAAGTTCTACTGGCATTCAACTGAATATATACATACGAAGCGAAAAAAAATGGGTAAGCAAAGAGTTCCACGTTTGCGCTACAGTTTGATGCAAATATGATGTGTAGCGCAGGGTATGAGCAAAGAGGCACTCTTAGGGTATGCGTGGATATGTATGAGTAAGGATGGTTCTAATGACACTGGGATGCCGTTTCAAACTGGTTTAACGACGGCTTCTTTTTATCATCACATCAAACTCGAAGTTGCCGACCAAGGTTATCAATATTTCACTGTTCAGAGTTACCGTATGCAAAAAATGAAATGTGTATTGTTTAACGCCCGCTTTTACTACATACGGCACCGTAGGCGATGGCACCGATGATACATGAGATGAAGATGGAGCACCGGTGGAATGAGATGGCGGGGGAAACCGGAGGTCCCGGAGAAAACCCGCCCCAGCGCCGTGTTGTCCACCACAAATCTCACTTTGCGGTTGCCTGGGATCGAACCCGGGCCGCCTTGGTGAGAGCCAAGCGGTCTAACCACTGAGCCACGGCGTGACCTACCGTATGCAGAATGCTTATTACTCGATAAAACTTAATTCGTTCTTCACATACATACGAACAGGCAAAAATCTTCTCTCATTGCTTCTGATCTGCCTTCGACCAAGACAGAGGCGACGACTTTCTTAATCGGCCTCAAGCCGCGGACAGCCTGTCCTCACTGTGCACAGCTGTGCGTGTGTGTGTCACTTTCACCTCTCGAAAACCCTCTTATTCATTCAAAATTCCTTTGAGGCTATTTTGTCCATTGTGATTACTAGTCTCGGTCATGCCATTATTAAGGGTCCGAAGAATACCTTTTCAAACAAGAGTCAAGTGCTATCCCTGTAGAACCCTGCTAAGAATACTGTTTCTTACGTTTCTTTTGTTAAAACAACTATTCAACCCAATGCACCTGCCTGCACGTGCTGTAACAAAGATACACAATTTCTTTGAAATCCATTACGATTCTTTACTTATTGCAATCCTTTAATTTCGGTATCATATATATAGGTATTCCTTAAGCGATTTCCACTTCCAAACTTTCCTTTGATAATTCATTCGCCATAACAATAAATCGTCACGCCTAACAATTATATATTTTCATTTTCTGTTCACAAATTCAAAACCTATGTCGCGAAGAATGGTGTGGAAGCTCGGGGCCGTATTCATAGTCAAACTTGGTCTGGACCAACTTGCTACTTCCGGTGGACTAACGGTTGACCATTGACCTTATTCATAAACCGCGATTAGCGATAGTCCGGGGACCAAACACGTTGGTCCGGCTCACATTTTGGTCCGCCTTTGAGGGATAGATTAAAGGCGGACTATCTTTGCAACATGGACGACAATGAAGTGATGAACGTAGTTGTAGTGCGTAGAATTCGTGAAATAAGACGACGGAGGAAAACTTATCTACCAAGAATAGAAATAATTGCCAAGTATGACGTCCTAATCTTCAAAAGCAGATACAGGTTTAGTAAAGCGAACGCCGGAAAGCTGATAGAAATGATTCGTCCTAACCTGTGCGTCAGGGACGATAACCGAGGCCTGAGTATCTCAATTGATACTCAAATCCTAACAGCACTTCGGTATCATGGGAGAGGAGGATATCAAGACAACACTGCTGACCTGCATCATTAAGCCGCATTATCAGCAAACTTGTTATAAATTTCCCCCATATCTCCTCCTTTCTCATATTTGTATTCGCCGACAGGGATTTATTTTCTATCCAGTTCATTCTTTTTTGGGCTAGGGAAAACATTGGTCTTCCTCTGCCCAATTGATACCACGCTTCTTCATATTATCCATATTCACAGCACACCAAACTTTGTTACCGAACCTCAAACAGCAGCAGCAACCGTAAGAATGATTAAGAAACAGCTGAGGAACTACCACAGAGATTTATAATCTTGCAGGTACACTGTGGTTTGTTTAGCACTCTATAGGACTCGCGCATGCGCAGAAAAACCTTTCTAAGTTGTGTAACATTTGCTCCGTGCTGGTCCACGGCTTTTCTTCGTCCGAGGCCCTTTATCCTCTATGAATACCAAAAAGTTAGACCGCCTTTGGTCCGGACCATAGTCGGAAGATAGTCTAGACCAAAGGGATAACTATGAATACAGCTCTCGTTTTTCAAAGCTCGGCTATTCGGGATCATTGTTTACTGCTTGAAGCACTTTTGTAACTGTGGTGGCTTGTTTCTTCCAAAGAAGCTATGAACCTTGCGACAAATAATACTTTTAAGAATTCCATCACATTCACTTTACACAACTGGCTTCATTTTTTTCGATATTTTCCTGGAGTAGAAAGTCCACCCGTTTTCGTAACCTCACTTCGAGCGGTATTGAGATTTAACGCTGAAACACCGGGTAATTCTACTGACAAACAACGTCCTCCATTGCTAAAGTTGGGCATTTTTCACACAACTTGCAAAATACGTTGAATATAATTTGCTTTCGCCACTTTTTAAAGGTTTCCCTTTGTGATGTTTTACATATTGCACGGCAGCCGCCATGTTTGAACTGACTGTCTCAAAAGCAGTGGGAGATAGTGGGTTCTAGCTTTACAATCTGTAAGACATTCTGCATCATTGATGTCTTTATTAAAATGTCGTGCACAAGTTCTTATTTGTGTTTCCAAATTCTATAAAGCTGGAATTTTCTTGCCCATTTCAATGACATCTTTTTTTCTTTCCACAGGTAAATGAAGAGAAACATCGATCCAAAATTTCAGCCACGACATAGCATTCTTCCTTCAGAGATGTTTTACTACATTCTCGCTCTCCCACAAGTCGTTTGCAAAATTGCTTCCAGTAAGTGATATTCCTAATAATTAAAACACATGCAGCTCTATCTTTAGGAATGAAACTTCTTAAACATACATTTCTTAAAAACATACTGCCACTTTATGTAATTCTAAACTTCTGTTGTTATTTATAAATAAAATACAACTTATGTTTTATATTAATCTCTAATAAGCAGTAAATTGAATAATTTACAAAGGGTAATAAGCAAGAAATGTTTTCCATCCTCAAAGTGAGGTTAAATCGACAGTGTACATAAATATCGAAGAGCCGCCATGCCATCTGTTAGTAATTCAAAAAACTACTTGCAAAAGTGTCTCCTGTGTAGCAATTTCCGCGCGCTTTTTAAAAATTGTAACTGTATATCTTTCACAAGTGTAACTTTAATCAAAGACAAGAAACTACTGTATTAAATGGCTGTGTTGCTTCCATGTAGTTAAAGCGACATATTACTTCAATTCTCATCCTGGAGGTTTGTCCAAGAAGACCTCCCCTTCCTTGAAGGAGCAGCATAAACATCCGTTTCCGGCAAACATCTGTAGCCTGTCGCATTCCACGTGTTGCAAACATATAATTCTTGGAGCTGCCATGCCAGACAAAAGACGACGACGACCTCCTCCAGGTGGCCCAAATGTACGCGAATAGTAATAAAAAGCCAGTCAAAACATTGCTTTAATTCAAACATACCAAGAACCAACTGACATTCAGATGATCTTCCTCCACAGCTGCCAGAATCTTCTTAATTCTTGGTAATAAAAGAAATACATTTAGTTGTAGATAAATAAAGAAGGAAAAACCTCTGACATTCGCGAAGTCACGTTGTACCAAATATTTTTAAACACTTATTATCCTACCCACTTCATGATAATCGAGATAATAGAAATTGTTTTATTTTATCTATACAGTGATAAATGCTAGGCGCCATGTGACGACTTGGAAATCTCATTGTCTTTCACGGCCAGGACATATAAAAGGATACTGAATGGTAACTGAAAGAATAACAACAAACACAATATATTATATTAACAATATACAACAACTAGAGAAGTTAATGAACATGGTTCAAAACTTGTAAGGTTAGAAAATGGTCCGATAGATTTAATCGTTTGAAAAAAAATATTTATTTAAAAAACTAAAAATCTCTACCTCCGAAGATTGAACATCTTTTGAGACCAGTGAAATACAAACTGGACTTCAAGTTCGGAGAGTGTACCGCATTCCCTGTGAATATGAGACACCGTGTACAGGACAAACCGGAAGGACCAACGCAACCAGAATAAACGAACATGCATGGAACATTCGTTTAATGAGAAGTCTGGACTGGCATAGCATTGTTTTGATAACGACCATAGAGCCAACTTTCGGGAGATGGTCATCTTGGCAAAATGCAACAGTTACTGGGAGGGGAGAGTTAAGGAGGACTTGGTCATTTCCTCCGAGAGGAGCACGCTTAATCGTGATGCTGAATTTCAGTTCAACTCCTCTGGGAAACCGGCCTTAAAATGGAAATCCGTCAACTTAAGAAGCACAAATAAATACAGCTTGATAGCCAGGCCCACCTTGGTAGCGTAGATGGTAGTATGTCTGCTTCACGTTCAAGAGGTCCCGAGTTCGAATCTTGATCAGGTTTTTCCGGGGGTTTTCCCTTATCCTTACGGACGAATGTCGGGTAGCTCTAAGCTCCATGAACCCTGGACACATTTGAGCATCATTTCACCCATTTCATTCACCGTCCGATATGACTTAACGTTGGAGGACGTAAAATTACAGCAGCAACAACAGCTTGAGAATCAAGTTAAGTAGTTACGTTTCTTTAACCCAATTATTTTTCTATACTCACGCCATCTCCTGACCTGGCATTTAATTTACTGAAAACAGTCTTTTGTTCAGTAATGCGAATTTTGATAGTGTTCTGTCTTTGTTTATATTAGTGTTATATCCAGTGATTCATTTGTGGTTATAACGTTTAATAAATATCCTGATGATGGGAGACATGTACGCTCCCGAAATGTCGTTTTCGAATCGTCTTTTCACCTGACTTGCTTCCCGAGAACAACTGGTGATCTGACAATTTCTGGGAATTTTCCGTCAATTTCAGAAGATCAGTGGAGTTTTTGTTCAAATAATTATATTGGTGTAGTCGCAAAGAAGTTCTTATCACATTAATGAAGTTAGGCGTTAAGATCTCTTAGATATTCAAAATTCGTATGCATATTTGATTCCAAAAAATAATGATGATAGTAAATATAATAACTTACTTAATTATTTTGATATTTCATTTATGCAAAAGTCTTAAGTAAAAGTATACCTTGATTTTGAAGTTCAGTAGATAAAAACAGTCACAACTACTATTAACTATGAAAATTACGCACTTAACAAATGCAGAAACTTCCTTACACTTCAATTATTTTATATCGTTTGAAAACTCTCACTTTTGATAGTAACTGCGAAGTGAAACAAATGAGTGCTTTGCACATCGCTAATTAGATATTTTATTATCTTATTCTTTTCATCGTTCCTAAATTTTTGCACTGTGGTTTATCCGGAATAACAGCAAGACATGTCACGTCTTTATAATTTAGTAAATTATAGCTGTATTTTAATTAAAAATTATCACATTCTTGTACAAAAATCGTGTATGATAAACATGTAATCGACAGTTTAAAATAAATATCGCTATTTTGTCTATTTCTTTACCCATTAATTTGTAGCTCTTTAACCGGAACCAGTTTTTTTAAGTTGCTTAGCGTAGTAAATGCAGACTTGTTTTACAACTGATAAATACTCGAATTCTCTTACCAGCGGGCAAATTCATTGCAATCATCCCCCCCCCCCCCCCGATTGGGACCAGGCTGGAAGATAAAATTTGTTTTAGTCACTGAAGAAATTGTGGCCTGGTATATGTGACTTGCCAGGAAACAAGATTGAAGAAGAAGAAAAAATAGGTGTGGAGCAAGATTTTATATATATTTTCAAAAATATGGATGTCTGTTCCGAAGTAGATGAAGAAAACATTGACAATTGGTTGCAAATTGACAATGACTGAGGTTGTAAACCGATTACACAGGAAGGTATTGCATCATGCAGTGTTACTGAAAATGAAAATGTAGAGTATTCAGATTCATACAGTGTTGATGAAACAGCTGTGGTTACGACCCACGTAAAAGAGGAAGCAAACTACAGTCTGATTTTTAAAAGAAGATACGTGAAGGTCATCAAGCAAGGGAGGCCAAGGGTAAGAAGGAAAGGTCGTTGCTATGGTAACGTAAACAAAGTTTGCCAGATTGGTTACAATGGAAAATCTTGTACTCCTCAGGTCAGTTATCGCCAGTTGTATGCGGGAAACCTAGTTTACTTATGTTCAGTTACGTTGTGTATTGTTAGCCTACTTTGTGAAAACACAATTAAAATACTGTGAATTTGTGAGTTCGTAAACTCAAGATACTCTTTACTTCCGTAGAAAGACAGTTTGTACACCCCTTTGCAATAGAATGACGTAACATACACTAACACAGTCTCTCGTGGCTTCACCACACGAAAACAAAGAAAAGAATTCACTTTCCAATCATTACACGTTTATCAGTTCTCGACTGGACTCGGTACAGTCCAAATGTCCACACACACACACACACACACACACACACACACACACACACACACACACACACACACACACACACACAATAAACAGCTCACTGGCTCGCAACTGCAACTCCTAGTAGCTCCCTACCGAACTGGCTCACGACAACTCCCACTGCCGCATATATACCCGAGCCGCTGTTTCTGGAAAGCTGCAGAAGCTTTACGGACTTTCGTGGTGCAGCGGGAAATTTGAGACTATCTCTGTCTCTCTCTCTCTCGGCAATTGATTAGCGCTGCGCCCATGCGCTGGCCGCTCTATCTGTCTCTTTTTTTTTCACTGCCCATGCACGGACCGGCAGCAATTCAACAATGCCTGGCGACAGTACGTTGTTATGGAAACAAGACTTAGTGGCAGTAGGATTAGAGGTAGACCGAGGATTAATGGCCCAAAGCAAAGATCAGCTTACGGTCGGTGTGTTAGATTGCATAGCCAAGCTAGAGAATTTGTCTATTCTCTTAGAGAATTCTCTGAACAGGAAGACGAGAGTTTGCTCCTTATCAGTGAACAGCTTATTCCTTTTATCCAAAAGCGACAATCCCATTTCAGTAGATATGCTTGCACGTAAACGAATTCCTGTGGTTCAAAATTCCGGCATATTGGCGGCGTTGATAGGAACATGTAAATTAAATAAGTCGTTAATAATAGTATATTGCGATATTAATGTATAGGAACGAGGAAAGGTTTGAAAAAACGAGGCGCTTGCACCGAGTGTTTTCAATTCTCGAGATTCCATTATGTGCTTACATGTGTATTGCATACTTTTTTTTGCACTATGGGTATTTATATCAATCTGAATTTTAGTGGTTAAAATATTAACTAAAATATCAATAAATATAACTAGAGATAAATGTTAGATTTTAGAACGTGCATCGCCTATGTATGTTGCTATGGAGAAATACTTACCACAATGGTACGGGAATGTCAACTTTCAATTAATAGCAACAATAACGGTAAGTATAGAATATTAGTTACATAGTGCAAAAATTATTTAAAAGAACTAACACATGTGAAGACGCAGTGAATGTGTGACTAACTTATTTTTGTTCTTAAAGTAGGCTAATACAGTGCATATTATTGTTGAGGTGAGATAACTCGAACCCTTGTTTATGTTTCGAGTGTTGAGAGGATAAAGAAAGGGGATCTGTTTGGGCAACATTGCAGCACCTCACGTGAAGAAACAGATGACATTCAAGAATTCTTCCAAAAATGAGACTGTAGAGAAATTGATGCTTTATTTCGAGAGTCAAGCCGAAACATTGTCAAACAAACTTCTGATGTTAAAGCGGATGTGAGATCGCGCTGCTCGTAATCGATACACTACATTGAGGCAGCAGAAGTTCGTTGCCTTTTTTACTACCGACTAGAATGAAGCTATATTGTGTACAGTACAAATACATAGACAGTACATGCAATATGTGTTTTTAGGTGAAATTGTGCTAATAGTAATTTCTGAACTCCATTAAAAATATTTCGGTAATGTACATTACTTATCGTTTTTCCTACATTCTCTGTGTAAAATTTTTACTCGAATCGATCCTGGTCCCAGATGATCCACCTAAACGAAGTTCTACTGTATATCTATTGCGATCTCGTATAGTAAATAAGATATAGCATTCAAATACAAATTATTTTGCTATTCGTGTTACATTACTATAAATTTTTGATTAGACACAATGTCATACTAAGGAACGCAACTTAGCTGCATTCACGATACGTAAAACAAGTCACAAACATCTATACATCCTGTTGAAGAATGAATGCAGATTGCCAATAGTGGAAGCTTGAGTAAAAACAGATAAACAGTATTACGTCACCATTCCCTGTACCGTTCAGCAGTACTGAAATTCATCTGTTGAGTTTGTCACAGTGAATCAAATCAAAATGAGAACACCGCCACTGGAAGTCATGCGCTTACAAAGTAGAAAATTAATATTCTATGTGTTAGAGATTTGTAGAGAAGAAAATGAATGTCTAATTATAACGTTAAATAATGCTACAGCAACAGTAGTGAACGGACTGAAATAATATTTGTATAGTGAAAGAGGTCCAAAATTCAAAGCTGACGGGAGAAAAACTTTCAACACTATCCACATCCAAAAGACTTTGGAACTCGAATGAAAAGTTTGTGATATGCAAAACTGTTCTCGAGCTTTACGAAACGTAAAAATACGAGGGTGGTCTAAAAAGTTTCCGATCTAATAAAGATACAAGATATTTTTTCAGTTTTTTTTGTTTTAATTTTAAAACAGTCTCCTTGTAACTCTCCACACTTCTCCCAGCATCTCCCATCTCTGTAACCCGTCCAAATAGTACTCGGCGTTTTTCTCTGCAAAATAATTATTCATTTGACGAACATCTCTATCCTCCGAGCGCAATTTTCAGATGAGGCAACAAAAAGAAGTGACTTGGGGCTAGATCTGGTGAGTAAGACGACTGGTCAAGCAGTTTAAACGGTAATTCATGGATTTTCGCCATTGCAACCGCTGAGGTGTGAGACGGTGCGTTCTCTTGGTCAAACAGGATTTTATTTTTCTGCAAATGTGACAGTTTTTCCGCAAGCTCTGCCTTCAGCTTGTCAAGAAATGATGCGTAGTGTGCTCTTGTAATGGTTTAACTTTTTTGAAGATACTCGATTAAAACAACTCCATAACTATCCCCCCCCCCCAAGAAAACAACAGTCGCCATCACTTTCCCAGCCAAAATATCAGTTTTTGCTTTTTCGAGCAGGTCCCCCCTTTTCCAGGCCACAGTTTGGACTGTATTTTTGTTTCGGGCGTATAATGGTGTATCCAAGTTTCATCTACAGTAATTAATCGGCACCAAAACTCAGATTTATGTGCGTAAACTGTGCCAACAGTTGGAAATGTTCACTTGAACACGTTTTTGATCTACCGTGAGCAAACGCGGCACCCAACGCGCGGAGAGCTTTCTCATGTCTAAATGTTGATTTAATATGTAACAAACATGTTCTTTTGACATGTTCATAGCCTTTGCTATCTCTCTCACTTTAATTCGGCGGTCTTCTAGCACCATTTGGTGAATTATGGCGATGTTTTCGTCAGTAATTGCAGTTTTTGGACGTCCCAAACGTTCATCGTCTCCCAAGCTCTTACGGCCACGTTTAAATTCAGCTACCAAAAACTTCACTATGGTAAATGATGGTGCAGATTCCCCATACACAGAATCCAACTCATCTTGGACCTGCGTAGGCGTATTGCCTTTCAAAAACAAATATTTAATGACAGCTCGATACTCGATTTTGTCCATTTTCATAAATACATTCACGTCAACTCACTCAAAGACTGTTACATAACAACTGAGCGTCCAAAATGGCTGAAGCTTTGGTAAGTAATTGTCAACGGATGCACAGCAAATGCACTAGCTTTTATTTACGAGTGCTGTCATCTTCATGTTAAGGTGGAAAACTTTTCAAACCACTCTCGTATATGTTTTGCAGAAATCTTGACATAGGATGTTTGGGTGAAATGCAAATAATTCCCCCTCTTGCTGTATCTGGTAGATAAAACCTTGAGTTAAATCAACAAAGTGCTCTAGACCATCTTGTTTGCAGAAAGCGACTCTAACAAGACAACGTCTAACTTAATTTACACTGGGAAGTAAAGTAATGCATATCCTGTCTGCAGCCTTGCTTTCACTTACGCGGCACTGGCAAAAAATGGACAACTCATTGTTTACTTGCTCTAATTCACTAAAGGGTAGTCTTTTACTTGATGCCGAATTCCAAAGCGTTTTTTGTCGAAGTTGATTATCCTGCCGCGGTACACACAAAGGGCCATTCTTCTTACCTCATGATGGAGCTAAATGACTCATCTGTCTGGAGTCTTTATCTGCAACTCGATACTCTTGTGGTATCCAAGTACTTTAAAGAAAAATCTCTATTTTTAAGTATTGTATTGTTGGGTTTAACTAGATAAGGAATGAAAGCTGTGTAGGCCTCACGTTATTGCTTTGTAAGCTTCTCCAAAAAAGTTGTTGGACTGAGTTAGCGATTCTTTTGTGGATGTTTGCCTTTGATTACTTTTTGATGGATGCTTCGCTAAACTCCTAATGCTCAAGTTCCTTGGCCGAGCTGTAGTCGGCGAGCAACTGACTATGTTTCTTCAAGTTGCGCTCTTGAGTCGATGGTTGTAGTTAATGGTAAATTATCGAGCGGAATGGCTCAGGCGGTTTCATCTCTGTCCCGGGTTCGATTCCCGTGGCTGGCCTACATACCCAAGTTTTCTTTTCGGTGGTCTATTCGGGCTACTATAGGCTTTTGTTGTATTTTACGTTCTCCAACGTTAAGTCATATCGGACGATGAATCAAATGTGTGCAATGATGCTCAAATTAGCCCGGGGTCCATAGAGCCGACATTCGTCTTTCAGGATAAGGGAAAACCCCGGAAAAACTTATCCAGATAACTCACCCTGACCAAGATTCGAACTCGGGACCTCTTGAACGTGAGGCAGACATGCTACCCCCACGCTACCGAGGCGGGCCACTGTAGGTTAAATACAGTAAAACTTCGTTTATCCGGATCATCTGTGACAAGAGCCAATACAGTTAACGAAAACCTGGGTTATAGTAACATGTGCAGCTTATAATATTTTTAATGGAGATTATAAATTATCGGCACACTTTCACCTAAAACACATAACGTGTATTGTGACTTTTTGGTTTCGTAGAATTAAAAGTCGAATATGCAGAAATTCAAAACGTTCTTTGGGAGGTTTTTTTTATTTGTAGTTTACGTCCTATAACGTTAAGTCATATCAGACGATGAATGGAATGGGTCAAATGATGCTCGAATGGGCCGAGGGTCCGTAGAGCTTAAAGTTATTGGCATTCGTCTTTCAGGGTAAGGGAAAACCAGGGAAAAAACCTTATCCTGGTAACTCACCTTGACGAGATTCAAACTCGGTACCTCTTGAAAGTAAGGCTACCATCTACGCCACCGAGAAGGGCCAGCTGGGATTTGAAAATATACTTAATGAAATATGTAACTACTGGAAACAATAGAAAGTGCATGTAATGAGAATGCCACTCTGTAGATTACCTATTATTATAAACTTAAGATAACAAGAGATGTAGGCGACCAAGAAGACAATGATGACCAACACAACTTATATGGAAATAGCCTCGGAACAGGTGATTCACTGACCTAAACCTTGGTATGAAGAAAGTGGACGAAGAAGAAATTTTAATGAAACACGTTAGGCCTTTTCGATAGCTTCAGAGCTTTAAACAATTTCCCTTGTAAAGGTCAGTTTAGAAGGGAAGGATTTTCTTGTAAATCTTGTCGCATTCTTGAACAATGTTTAGTTCTGTTCTCACAAACGTACAAAAGCTCTTTTCAAAATCAGAGAGCTCCAAAACATAAAATCCGGTGAAAGGTAAGTGGCCAAAATAGATATTTTTTGGATTACTCACTATTACTTCTGGTTTATAACTTGGGTAATTTAAGATTGAATTTTTGCCTTTAATAAGCATTGTCGCGAAGCCGTTATCTAGAATAGCGCCGCTAGTGTACACAAAGAGCCGGCAAATAAAGATAGCTGAGATAAAAGACCTGCCGGCATAGGTTAAGTTACGCCCACATTAAGACCTTAGAAGAGCACTTGAGGAAGGTCGTGGCTAGCCATCAGCGAGACTGGGACGTCAAGGTGCCACTGTTCTTGCTGGCCTACCGCTCGTCAACACACGACACCACTGAAATGATGCCAGCCAGCTTAATGTTCGGCCGAGAGTTACGCTTCCCTTGTGACCTGGCTTTTGGGAGCCCCCCGGACGCAAAACAGCCAGCAACCGAGTATGTGGAGAACCTGGTGGACGATCTCTACGACATGCATGAGATGGCTCGTCAGAACATCCAGAAGGCAAGCGATCGCATGAAGACCCGATACGACAGGTAAGCCAACAGCCAAGGGCTCCAGCAAGGTGACCTGGTCTGGTTGTACCGCCCTACCGAGACCAAGGGACGCTGCTCAAAGCTCCAGCAACCATGGCAAGGACCGTACCGGGTGGTGTAGAGGATTAACGACGTGGTCTACCGCATTCAGAAGGTGCCCCGAGGGAAGATGTTGGTACATCTGGATCGTCTGGGCCGCTATGATGGTGCTGTTCGGGACAACCAGCCTTGAGGTGGGAGCAGTGTCGCGAAGTCGTTATCTACGATAGCGCGGCTAGTGCACAAAAAGAGCCGGCAAATAAAGATAGCTGAGATAAAGGACTTGCCGGCATAGATTAAGTTACGCTTCTGGAAGGTGATAGAATTTTCGGTTTCTTTATTGTTCCGGAAATATCTAGAATTTATCAATGAGGTATTTAAGAAGGCAACGACTCGACAAGAGGCAGTCGGGAACAGTTGTAAAACAAGAGTAAGTCGTATGTAAGCAGTAAACAGCTGTAGAGTGTTGTAACGAGAGCTGTTTGTTATTGTCACCGACCTTGGTAGACTGTGTGTATGTGACGTAATTCTGTTACGTGAGAATTGAACAGTGTGCTGCTACGGAAATAAAGAACAATTTCGGCAAATTGGACTTTTAATTCTAGGAACCCACAAAATCACAATATGCTTAATGGAATTACACTGGAAATTAAGGCCTCCTCTTTAAAATAGATGGCAGCGTGTGCGCCTCACGTTAAAGAGATCCCGAGTTAAATCTCGGTCAGGATAAATTACCTTGATAAGGATTCTCCAGGATTTCCCTTATTTTTAAAGATGAATGTCGAGTAACTCCAAGTTCTATGGACCCTTATTTGAGCATCATTTCATCCATTTCATTTATAGTCAGATATGACTAAACTTTTGAGAACGAAACTTTAAGCATACGTATGTCTGAAATTTCATGAACATTTTTTAAAAAATCACCTTTTCCTCTCTTTAGTCTATAAAACACTGTAAGCCTTCCTGAAGCCAAAGAATGCTTAGATAGCATCCGCAAGCCATTTGAAATGCTCTAATCTACTCTGAAAATTACGTGAATGCTGGTATAAGATATGAATTCTAATTCTTTAACATTGTTTTCTTGCTATTGAACATTTCAGCATTTTTCAGCATTTAAGATGCTCCTTGCGTCGCAGTTTTAGTGTTAGACCAATGAAACTTGCTACAAACATTCATAGAGACACAGTGAATAGAAATTGCCCTGGGTTTTACTCTGAGGTGCACTTTAAGCACACTTTCTTTACTTCAAACAACAAAAGTTTCAAATTTTGGGCAAAAAAAGCCATATTTATAGCTTTAAAAGTTTATGGAGCCTAGGGAAAAATTTAAAATACGGATGTATTGGGAACCTGTTGTTAAAATATTAGACCAAAATTTAAGTTATTTAGTCGTAAGGGAGCTTTTAAGTGTCGTAACCAAAAGTAAATAAATTTGACCATATTTTCCAAACTTTCAAAATGAAAATGACAAAATTTGGGCTGTATCATATTTGCAATATGTGACATCTGTGGTATAAATTTTAAAAGGCTAGCGTTATTACTTCAGGATTTAAAATTTTCATCATAGGTATTCCTAAGTTGTAAAAGCAAACCAATAAACTATCGTGTTTCTCTTAGCCAAAACTGGTGTGCCGTGTCTGCTCGCGGGCCGGAGGTTGGGAAACAGTGCTACGTCACTCGTTATGGTTCACATTGATGTTCATTTCGACTGAAAGAGGGGATGGAGGGACGGCATGCGTAAAGATCGAATCTACGCGATCTTGTTTTGTTTTTCTTCCTCTCCCGGTTTCTTTTGTTAATTCATGTCTGACAGTCGGACATTCCACTCAAATGAAATACGAGAGTTGGTTCCTGTCTGACCGCGTAATCCAATACGACAGAGGGTCGTACTGTGCTCACGACCTCGCGCATCCGGGTTCTGCATGTGCTAATTTAGGCCATCGAATGAAGCCACACTATCGACATGTTTGAGGCTCCTTGATTGGCGGGATCTTGTCGTTCAAAGCCTTCCCTCGAGTCCTGCAACGTTAACTCATATCAAATGATGAATGAAATAGTTGAAATGATGCTCAAATAAGCTCAGGGTCAATAGAGGTTAGAGTTACCTGACACTCATTTTTCAGGTTAGGGAAAACCCTGAAAAAACCTTAACCACATAACTCACCCGGTGTGAGATTCGAACCCAGGGCCTCTTAAAATCGAGGCAGACACGCTAACATGACACTAAACAGGTATGTTATACTCCACTTTACGAGGATGATATGAAACATTTCCGACCTCATCATGAAGATGGCAGCACACGTAAATAAAAGCTAGCAAATTTGGTTGTTTATATGTTGACAGTTACTCACCAAAGTTTCAGCCAATTTGTTCGTTCAGTTGTTATGTAACAGTCGCTTGAGTGAGTTGATGTGAGTCTTATTATGAAAATGGACCAAATCGAGTATCAAGCTGTCATTAAATATTTGTTTTTGAAAGGCATTACGCCTACGCAAATCAAAGATGAGTTGCTTTCTGTGTATGGGGACACTACACTATCATTTACTACAGTGAAATTTTGGGTAGCTGAATTTAAACGTGGCCGTAAGTGCTTTGGGAAACGATGAACGTTCAGGACATCCAAAAACTGCAACTACCGACGAAAACATCGCCAAAATTCACCAAATGGTGCTAGACAACCACCGAATTAAAGTGAGAGAGATAGCAGAGGCTATGAACATGTCAAAAGAACGTGTTTGTCACATATTAAATCAACATTTAGACATGAGAAAGCTGTCCGCGTGTTGGGTGCCGCGTTTGCTCACGTTAGACCAAAAACGTGTTCGAATGAACATTCCCAACGCTCTGTTGGCTATGTTTAGGCGCAATAAGTCCAAGTTTTGGCGCCGATTAATTACTGTAGATGAAACTTGGATACACCATTATACGCCCGAAACAAAAATATAGTGCGAACAGTAGACTGCAAAGGGGGAACCGGCTCCAAAAAAAAAGCAAAAACTGTTTTTCGGCTGGAAGTGATAGCGATTGGGATAGTCATGGAGTTATTTTAATCGATTATCTTCAAAAAAGGAAAAACCATTACATGAGCATACCACACATCACTACTTGACAAGCTTAAGGCAGAACTTGCGGGTAAACGGCCACATTTGTAGAAAAAGAAAATCCCGTTTCACCAAGACAATGCACCATCTCACACCTCAGCGGTGGCAATGGCGAAAATCCACGAATGACGGTTTGAACTGCTTGACCATCCGCCTTACTCAGCAGATCTAGCCTCAAGCGACTTCATTTTGCTCCCTCATCTGAAAATTGTGCTCGGAGGACAGAGATTTTCATCAAATAAAGAGGCAATCACCTTCGTGAACAATTATTTTGCAGAGAAAAACGCCGAATAATGTTTGGACGGGCTACAGAGATGGGAGCATCGCTGGGAGAAGTGTGTAGAGTTACAAGGAGACTGTTGAAAAAAAAAAATCTTAAAAATGTTTTGTATTTTTATTAGGTCGGAAACTTTTCACACAACCTATGTATAAATAAACTGATATTGCAACTATGTGTTTCCAGCAATAAAATGAAACCAGCTTTAATCAGTAATTTACTGCACGTGGGTAATATATTCTGATTTCCGATTGACTGAAGTTAGGTAGGAGTCGATTCTTACTATATGGAAGCGGGGTAGCAATGAACTCCACTCTAACCAAAGATGGTTGCGATCGAATCATCGGCCGCGCCGTGGCTAAGTGGTTAGAACGCTTGGCTCTCACCAAGGCGGCCCGGGTTCGATCCCAGGCGACCGCAAGTGAGATTTGTGTTGGACAACACGGCGCTGGGGAGGGTTTTCTCCGGGATCTCCGGTTTGCCCCACCATCTCATTCCACCGGTGCTCTATCTCCATCTCATGTATCATCAGTGCCTTCGCCTGCGGTGCCGTATGTAGTAAAAGCGGGCGTTAAACACTACACATTTCATTTAGATCGAATCATCGTGATATGAGTAAAAGCAGCATAAAATATAGAGAGGGAAGGAGAGGGAGGGACGATGTATTTATAAACCCTTTACTTATGTAAGCTTCAGCTTATGTTGACGTCATTTAAGCTTAAACCTCTCCAAGCTCCCAAGGCAAGCATAATAGGGTATGAGGAATTCAGGTCATAACTTAAATGTTTTCAGCGAATGACATTACGACAGAAAACAAAAGTTTGCTATTATCAATAGGCATGGTGTAAAATCGCTGAATCGATATATTTTGGATCTACCTTGTTCTTTTGTTTGCTAGTTTTACATCTAGTTAGAAGACATTGTCGAGTTTACCGCATGATAATCTTGAAACATGCAAGAAAACGAAATTATATTTGATTCTAGAACAATCTCCTGAAGCTTTTGAAGAGAGAGAATGACAATTAGTGAATTAATTCGTTCACCTTCAGGAAAAGCTGTTAAGGCATATAAAAGATATAACTTGATTTTGTTTGGCCTTGAAAATGAGTTTCGTTTATCTGCTTGCTGGTGTTATTTGGAATTTGGGGAAAATGTTTAAAAGAATTGTAATGTTTATGTTGAGTGTGGGGAAGTGAGATTCTAGAGGAAAAATAAAACAAGATATGTATATTGGTTGGTACAAGTGACGTCAGTATAATGAAACAGTTGTAATGGATAGAAAAATTAATAACATTGCTTGTGGAAAAAGCATGTGGAGAACATGAAAGTTTTTATTTTGAAGAGTGGGCGTGCAGGAGTAAGCAATTTTATGTAATTAACAGGAACTATTTGTTGGGAAAGTAAGGATTTATCGATTAGATGAAGGTAACATACAATGATTGACTAGGAAAGAATGTTTGAGTAAAATGTAATCCAGATGATACAATTAAATTATGTATTAAGAAATTGAACTTATCCAAATTTTACTTCTTACACTCGTAACCATCCTTGAAATGAAGAGATCTTATGACGTATTTAAGCAGACACAATATTCAAGGACCCATTCAAATTACAACGTAGACATTTTGTTACATATGACTTTCCAACTTTGGAAACATCTGTACAAAGAAGAAATTCTGCTACACATGGCTTCCCAATCTGGGGCTACGAAATGGTCAACGTGCATCCATCTTCACAATAAACGAGTGGGGACCCAAAAGAAACCAGACTCCGAGGGCGCTGCCACTCGTAGACGTAGTGCAGGGTTCTCACGCTAGATGGTGTTAGTAGAGACCTTCATGAAACAGCTGTGCAGACGGTGTCAGTGTAGAGCTGAACGTGCAAGTGTGGTATTGTGTTTCTCTGATTGTTGGCGCGGTACTTCTGCGAAGTCGTTATGGCAACTTTAAAAGAACAAAGAGTGTCTGTGAAATTTTGTTTCCTGCTTAAAAAAAAACTGCAAAGGAGACACACCAAATGCTTCAGAAAGATTTCCAGGAGGACGCTATGAGCCGCACGCAGGTTTTCGAGCGCTTTGGGCGCTTTAAACGTGGTGAGATGTGTTGAAGACCAAGCTCGTTCTGGACGCCTTTCAACATCGTGAAATGAGGAGAACATTGAAAACGTTCGCCAAAATATCCCCAAAGGATCGACCAAATTTCAGCTTCGACAGGAATCACCTGGAGCTCGTGCCAGCGGATTTTGAGGGAGGGTTTGCACATGGAGACGTGCTGCTGCTAAATTTGTTCCGCGCCTTCTCACACAAGAGCACAAATCCATCCGCATGAATGTGTGTCAGGACTTGAAAACAGAGTTTGCACGTGATCCAAACTTCTTGAACAAAGTCATTACAGGGGATGCGAGTTGGTGTTACGGGTATGACCCAGACACCAAACAAGCGTCAAGCCAGTGGAGGACTCCCAACTCTCCCAGACCAAAAAAAGGAAGGCAAGTGAGGTCAAATGTGAAGGCGATGATCAGTCTTTTTTTGATGTTCGTGGAATTGTGCATCGGGAATTTGTACCCCCTGGCCAGACTGTTAACTTGCACTTTTACTTGGATGTTTTAAGGCGTTTGCGAGAGGATGTGAGGAGGAAACGCCCGGAACTTTGGCGAAGAGGTGACTGGTTTCTTCATCACGACAACGCTCCAGCACACACGGCCTACGAGTGACCCATTATTTGGCATTTCAGAGGTGGTCTGTCGTTCCCCACGCTCCGCATTCGCCGGACCTAGCCCGTGCGACTTTTTCCTATTTCCACGAATGAAAAAAGCGCTAAAAGGGGAGCCTTATGACGATGTGGAGGCGGTAAAAACACCGGACAATATCAAACTTGAACAGTTCTAAACATGCCTCCAACAGTGGGAAAAGAGACTTGACAAGTGCATCACATGTAATGGAGAGTATTTTGAAGGTGGCTGAAGTAATTATGTAAAAAGGTTCATTAATAAAGTTTTTATGTTAACACTCCGATTTCTTTTGCCCCCCCCCCCCTCGTATAATCCTGTTACAAAGATTAAAAGTCAACTCTTACATAACACGTGCAAGGCAAGTTCCAAATCATGTCATGCCTTATCTACCATAATGTTGAACGGAAAACTTAAAAATCTGAAGGTATCGAATAAGTATCGATTTATCTCGAATACTAGAGACACTTCGATACCACTGAGTACCGAGGTTATCGAAGTAAAGTGGTACAATATTTACATATTACAAAATTGACGAATCGTTTGCTTTCCACGCACACGCAGACGTAGCATGTTGATGGAGGGCAGTGTTTGTTGACGTCATTCCAGACCTGAGCAATTAGTTTTGGCGCCAACTTGACGCAACAATGCCGCGATTCATGGAGACCGCCTTACCCACTTCGCTCTACAAGAAGTATCCCAAGATCGCGGTACCTTCCGGGGCATTCTTGGAAGTACGTAACTGAAATATATAGGACATTCTGTTTAGTTGATTCTGCTATTATAAAAAGAGGATGCAAGTATTCCCTACTTGGATTTTACATGAAAAAATATTTTAAAGCTTCTTGAATTAAAAAATAAAATTAGATTAAGTTGTTTCTCTGTGTGTTTGTATCTGGAACAGCATAAATAAAAATCTTCGATAAATAACGAAAGTGCTATTTAAATTCAGCATCTATCAAAGATTTAACAGGAAAGTGTTCAAGAGTATTCTCCAAGTCAAATTACTGTTTGGTGGATAAAAATTAGATAATTTTAATTTTCGTTTAAATGATGTTAACGGTTTTGTATCTGCATATATTCGTTATTATGGGTTTCATTTTCGTTTTACTTGTAACTGTCAAGTGCTGTCGCTATTCAATTGTTTCTACCGATGTCAGGCAAAGAGTTTAGGCTCTTAAGGACATGCAAATGTTCATCTCATTTAACTTGAATGGGTAGGCTTTTATATTGGAGTAATAATGAAAAACAAAGCTCAGCAAAAACGAGTAAGTATTTCAGAATTTTGTTTCCCAAATTAACTGTGTTCATAATATAGTTCCAAAAATATAGGGAACATATTTCATTTCCGTTAAACATATCTTAACCAATAAATCCGTAAAATATTAAGCTATTAACATTGAAGAAAATAAATATATACAAATATAATAATTTGTAACTAAAACAACTTCACCTATAAGAAATGATGACCATTTTCTTACAAATTGTCAAAGATCTCGATTTCATGAATACCTCATTTACGTCGTCAACTTGAAACATCAACAAAATCGTTGTCACTTGTCGCTAGATGTCACCGTGTTTATTTAAGTACTATTAACATTTGAAAATGAAACAAATTTAAAAACAGAATCGACTGCCGGTATTTAAAAATTCATTGCGCGATGTTTATTTTTTTTTAAATAAATATCATTTCCCAAACCATTAAATCTATCAGACCATTTAGTTGTTTTGAAGATTATAACCACTTATGTGCATTAAAATAAATTGGATGCTGATAGTCATTTATGATAGTAGTGAATCAAGACATATTTTATCCATTAGTGGAAGGTTTGCTAATTTCCTCGGGTGTATAAATAAGTGTTGTACTATACAATATTTTATTCAACACTTACCCTAATCATTATAAAGTTTACTGCTTTTTACATTAAACTATAATAAAATAGGAAAAATATTGCAATTTCATTTTCTGCAACGTTTTAATTTTTGGTATAGTTTAAATAACAACTAACGACAAATAATTCAGTTACCAATGCATATTAATAAGAAAAATAATGTTAAATAGAACTTTATTGAAAGAAGAAGTTGTAGCTGTATTAAAAAGTTTACAATTCATTACTGAATGAGATATTATAGAGTACGATAAATATATAAAGCTGAACCATTTGAATAGGCCACAACTTGACACACGTACAACTTTGGGAGAATATAATACACAATTCGGAGATTATATGACACTATTTACATCTCAGAGAAAATGTTGGAAGTGTCCTGCACCAGTATCTATGGATCGTTGGTCCCACTTTTTTTGATACGACTGTAGACACTAAAGTTTATATGGGTATCTTCAAGACATTTGTGGAGCAGCTGGATGATATCCAATGGAGAGAAGTTTGTTTCCAGCAAGATGGAGCAACGCGCCATAAATCTAATGACACCATGGAACTTGTAACCAGTTTCTTTGATAATCCAATAATCTCAGTCTGTGGACGCCCAGATCCCCTGACCTAACCTCACCGGATTTTTTCTTGTGGAGGCTGTGGACAATTGATGTTCTCAAGGAATCCATTTGAACCGAAATAAGTAACATTGGCGAGGATACTCTCCGTAAAACTTCAGAGAATATGGTGAGGCGAGTAAAAACATGTATAGATACTGGTGGAGGACACTTCCAACATTTTCTCTGAGATGTAAATAGTGTAATGTAATCTCCCAGTTGTGTACTATATTCTCCCAAATTTGCAAGTGTGTCCTATTATTGGTTCAAAAGTTATGGACTATTGAAGTGGTTCAGGTTCATACGGATCGCACTGTACCTGTAATGTAGGGTTAGTGATTGTATTTTATTTGTACCGTGGTTAAAGTGAAATTTTATCGAGCATTAATATTAAAGTGTTAATTTTTATATTCTTTTTATTACAAGAAGTTTTGGATAAAATATACTTATTGTAAGCTTTATTTGTGGTGTGTGTGTGTGTGTGTGTGTGTGTGTGTGTGTGTGTGTGTGTGTGTGTGTGTGTGTGTGTGTGTGTGTGTGTGTGTGTGTGTGTGTGTGTGTGTGTGTGTGTGTGTGTGTGTGTGGTTGGTGTCTGTGTTTAATTGGACAGAAGAAAAGGTATAACAGCTTCAGTGGTCCAAACCAAAAATACTTTTAAGGCACACTAACAAAAGCACTCGCGAGGGTTCAGAAAGGAGTAGCTATATTCGGTAAACAAGTAGAAAATCATGCCAGCACTGCAATTTCCTGAGAAAAATTAGAAAAAAAAAAGAAAAAGAGCAAACTATGTGCAATTTTTAGAGCTTGTATGTGAGGGGGATTCCGTGTGGAAAGACATAACGAAGAGCTTATTAATTCAATTATATTGGGAGCGAAATGACCCTCCAAGAAAATCAGAAATAGGTTACACAAAACGAACATAGGTAAATGTTCATTTGCAAACAGAACAACTGACGACTGGAACAAAATATGTACCTGCAGAATTACTGGAGACACTGCCTCAAAGTGTAAATTGTTTTAAACAGAGACTGCAGGAGAATGAGTAAAATGTCTGATTACATATTGTATTATTATTAGTAAGTATTCAAAATTGAATTATTATTATTATTATTATTATTATTATTATTATTATTATTATTATTATTATTATTATTATTATTATTATTATTATTATTATTATTATTATTATTATTATTATTATTATTATTATTATTATTATTATTATTATTATTATTATTATTATTATTATTATTATTATTATTATTATTATTATTATTATTATTATTATTATTATTATTATTATTATTATTATTATTATTATTATTATTATTATTATTATTATTATTATTATTATTATTATTATTATTATTATTATTATTATTATTATTATTATTATTATTATTATTATTATTATTATTATTATTATTATTATTATTATTATTATTATTATTATTATTATTATTATTATTATTATTATTATTATTATTATTATTATTATTATTATTATTATTATTATTATTATTATTATTATTATTATTATTATTATTATTATTATTATTATTATTATTATTATTATTATTATTATTATTATTATTATTATTATTATTATTATTATTATTATTATTATTATTATTATTATTATTATTATTATTATTATTATTATTATTATTATTATTATTATTATTATTATTATTATTATTATTATTATTATTATTATTATTATTATTATTATTATTATTATTATTATTATTATTATTATTATTATTATTATTGTTGTTGTTATTGTTATTGTTATTGTTGTTGTTTTTGTTATTGTTATTATTGTTATTGTTATTGTTATTATTGTTATTATTATTATTATTATTATTATTATTATTATTATTATTATTATTATTATTATTATTATTATTATTATTATTATTATTATTATTATTATTATTATTATTATTATTATTATTATTATTATTATTATTATTATTATTATTATTATTATTATTATTATTATTATTATTATTATTATTATTATTACTATTACTATTATTATTACTATTATTACTATTATTACTATTGTTATTATTGTTATTATTACTACTATTATTATTATTAATATTATTATTATTATTATTATTATTATTATTATTATTATTATTATTATTATTATTATTATTATTATTATTATTATTATTATTATTATTATTATTATTATTATTATTATTATTATTATTATTATTATTATTATTATTATTATTATTATTATTATTATTATTATTATTATTATTATTATTATTATTATTATTATTATTATTATTATTATTATTATTATTATTATTATTATTATTATTATTATTATTATTATTATTATTATTATTATTATTATTATTATTATTATTATTATTATTATTATTATTATTATTATTATTATTATTATTATTATTATTATTATTATTATTATTGAGGTTGATGTGAAAATTTACTTAGGTTTGGAATTGAAATACGAGGTACGTTCAGAAAGTAAGTTCTGTTTGGTAATAAAATTAAATTGTGTACAGATATAGAAAAATTATTTATTGCACAAAATTATACAACTCTTAAACTACCTTTCCATAGCTGCCGAAATTTTGCAGGTATTTGTCATAGCGTGGCACAAGTTTTTCTATACCTTCTTCATAGAAGTTTGCCGTCTGTGTCTTCAACCAGTTGGAAACTTTTTCTTTCAGCTCTTCGTCACTGTTGAAGTGTTGACCTCCTAGGAAATGTTTGAGATGCAAAAACAGATGAAAGTCGCTAGGAGCGAGGTTAGGGCTGTACGGGGAGTGGTGAAATACGTCCCAGCCAAATCCCTGTAGAATGTTTTTCGTCGCATTTGCAGTGTGTGGTCGTGCGTTGTCGTGAAAAAACGTAACACCTTTTGACATCACAAATTTGCCGATAAATTTCAATTCGTTTCACTTTTCTAGCATTCAGAAGACAAATCAAGATCTGATTTCACAAGCGGCGGGATTTTCAATCAACACTGACATTGTAAACAAGCACAAGAAAGCGTACGTGGCTGACAGCGATCTCACAATGGCGCACGTTTCTTCTCCTTGATGCACAGCGTCTACCGCGCATGTGCGGAACTGTGATCGCAGCGCTGCAGCGGAGATAAATTGAAACAGAACTTGCTTTCTGGACGCCCCTTGTATTTAAGTTTGACTGGAAATTATTTAGGATTACATTGTGAAAGTTAGCTTCGACAAACACTTCAGGCCTTGCCTTAACGCTGATTACTGCATTGTGGTAGTAGTAGTAGTAGTAGTAGTAGTAGTAGTAGTAGTAGTAGTAGTAGTAGTACAAGTAGTGGTGGTGGTAGTAGTAGTAGTAGTAGTAGTAGTAGTAGTAGTAGTAGTAGTAGTAGTAGTAGTACAAGTAGTGGTAGGGGTAGTAGTAGTTGTATTTATTTCTCTATAGTATTTTTGTATTTTTACAGTCTCCTTATACATATCTTTTTAGTTGGTATTTTATGTCTTAATCCACCATACTTTTTAAATCATGGTGGTCATCTATGTACAAATTATAATCCTTATTATTTATTTTTCTACGCTATTTTTCCTTTGCCGTTCTCATAAATTCGCCTAATACTTAAATTTAGATCTCTTGTTTTCCCTAGTTTCTCTAATCTTTATTTTTATAACTACATATGTTTATTTTACTACGTTTTATTTTCTTCCCACAAATTTGTTTCTTCGTTGTAATATATAATATAATTACTTATCTTCTCTCCCAAATAAGGTTCATTTATTTAGATTCATTCCTTTCTTGCCTTCCCATATTACACCTGCACCCAATATAGTCCACGCCCAGACTTCTCTCCCGTACCAATCCATCTATCTTTTTTCTACGTCAATCTATTTTTATTTGTTATAAAATAATAAACTTTTCTTGTCTCTAAGACTGATTTTGTTGTTGTAATTTTACGTCCTCCAACGTTAAGTATTATCGGACGGTGAATGAAATAGGTGACATGATGCTCAAATGTGTCCAAGGTCTATGGAGCTTAGAACTTCCCGACGTTCGTCTTTAAGGATAGGAGAAAACCTCGTAAAAAGCCTTATCCAGGTAACACCCTCACCGAGATTCGAACTCGGGAACTCTTGAACGTGAGGCGGACACGCTACCATCTACGGTAAAGAGGTGGGCAAATATTTCTTGATTCTCTATATCATCGACTCTATTTCTAACTTCTTAAAGGCACTGGGAGGTTGATGGGCTTCAAAAATAGATTTTTTGTTTTGTTTTTAGTGTTAAAAAATTATATAATTCTTCAGCTTTTAAATGACACGCCCACTTTCTGATCTTCTACATACACATTTCACTCAGAATACTTCCAAAGCTTGAAACATAAACACTCTCTTCCAGAAGAGGTTCTTTTGGAAATTAAACCAGTATTTAGGAAACTTTCTCAAATTGAATTACTGAGAGAGTGCTTGCATGGTCGAATCCAAAACCCAAATGAAAGTTTTCATCATATAATATGGGAAAGAATTCCAAAAACTGTGCATGTAGGGCCAAAAACTTTAAAAGTTGCTGTATATGATAGTGGTATTTGTTATAATGATGGGTGCAGTGGTAGGCATAAAGTAATGACAAAAATGGGTATAAAGGTTGGTGAACATATGAAGGCAGCATGTCTAAAACAAGATGTGCGTCGACTCTCAGAGGGAAAAAGAACAGCTCAGTTGCTTCAAAGTAGATCTAGAAGTACGAAAAGGAAAAGAAAAGATGACGAAAGCCTACCTGGGTAGGAATATGGAGCATGCATGTTCTGAGAGTAAGTACAATTTAAAAAGAATGGTACTTAATCTTTGATCGTGATTTTACAAAATTTGATTTTTCATAATTAGGGGCATGTTTCTCAAAAAATATAAAATATATTGATATAAAATGTTTAGTACTTATTTTTAATGTTCCCTGAACACATTAATCTAACTTTTATATTCATATGATTAATAAAATGGAGGGAAAATAAATTTCAGTCCTTAAAAATATTATCGTTTTTTAACACAACTAAATAATTTTTCATGTGCATAATATAAATTATGTATGCTTTTTATTTAGTTTAGATTATAAAACTGTGCTTTATGTTATTTAGGAAACAGATTGGTTCCTATAGCTTTAAATTCCTACAGGGAACCTAGACCTGAAGTATAGAATGTAATACTTTTTTCAGGATACACAGAGTGCCTTATGCCCCTTTTGCAAGGATCTGTATGAACTTAATGTAAATACTATATACAGTCGTTAATTGCACACATCCTTATACTATAATCACACCAAATTTCAATTTCTAGCAATGTTTAGTTTTTTATATATTTATATTTCAATATTGTTAAAAACTAGCCCTGTCTGGATAAAAATAACCCCCCAGTGCCTTTAAAAAATACCCGTCTTTTCCCCAGTTGTTACTATCCTTTCCTATTTCTTGCAGAATTATCTACAAACTATGTGGCGAGTTCCATCTAGTTTTATCTGGCCATATTAGACATTTCGTTCCTCCAAAGCTGTTTAGTAAGCTGAAAAATTATCAGTGAGTTTCAAATGAGATTTTTTCCTTCATTTTTAAAACAAATTACGTGTGTTTAAATCAGTTATTCTCCAGTTGTAAAAAACGGCTTATACTCTCCCAATTGTTGAGAAGTTGTTCAAGGTTTCCACAGCGTAAATATTGCCTTCTGCTCATCTTTTTAACACTTTTCCTGCGCTATCTAAATTCACACCAGCATATGTCTACCAAGAAGTCAAAGAGGGGAGGGGGCATGAACTAGTTTCCTTACTCTAACATGAGAAAGCCTCCGTTTTGCACTTTCTGCCCCCGCCCCTTGACACCATTTACTGGTACAGCACGATCCAGACAGTCTTTTTGTTTATTTTTTATCTCCGCGCAATAACAATCTGTTATAACAAGTGACCGTGCAGTATTATCTCTCTCTCCCTCCCTCCCCCCCCTCTCTCTCTCTATCTCTCTCTCTCTCTCTCTCTCTTCCAGATCTGAACTCTTTACGTCACTGGATCATTTTTGCAGAGACCTCGCACATCTTGCGTAGATGTATAAAAAATGAAGTAATTAATATTGGAATTTTCCAGTCTGTTTCCATGAACTGCTGGCGCCTTTGGAAATGATACAGAAGAATGGGTCGTTGTACCACAAACAAGTGTGCACAATTAACAGCCCACTTAGGGTTCTCGTGGACAGGTCACAACATTTTAAACGGTTCAACGAACAGCAACAAAAATTCCGTAAAACCGAGGCTGCAGTCTCGTGTTACATCAAGAGCGCTTGGAAACAGATTTAGGTCATAAATAACTTGCAGACATCAAGTACGTACAACTGGCTGCTCCAAAGAAAAACAAACCACGATCACAGACTTGGTGCTTCAGCCTTCGTGCATCTTTCCAAAATGTCATTTAATGGCAATCGCTGCTACATCAACACAGCTTCTACCCCCTCATGTGACATTTGTAAATTTCACGTATTGGAGGATCATCATCTTTGGCAAGATGTTCAATCCAGAACACACCCTTCAGGACAGTACAATAGTTTTGGGCCATTTAGGAGTAAAAGTAAAATAAGAGGGTCGTTCAGTAAAGGATGGTCATAATCTCTTTACGGATATAATTTTTCTCACTAAAATTCAATCTTATTATATTCTGTTAGCCTAATGTGAAACAAACTCGCCGTAGTAGTTTCATTGTTGGTACTCCTGGTTCCCGCCTGTGAGAACCAGGTAAGTTCAGACATGTTCAGTATCGCCTACCGCTGCAATGGAGGTAACCTGCAGTTAAAGTTGATGTTAGAGGAAGATCCGGAGTTTCCTTCAAACGTAATCACTGCTGATGAAACTTGGCTACATCATTTTGATTCTGAGAGCAAACAGCAAAGCTCAGTTTGGAAATCTCCTTCATCATCAACCCCCCAAAAAGAAAAAGTGGTTACTTCTGCTGGAAAAGTTATGGTCATCTCATTCTTTGATATTCGTGGAATGGTTTATCAGCATGTTGTACCTGCACACGCATCAGTAATTGGACAATACTACAGGAATGTCCTGAAAACATTGCAAGTCAATATCAAGCGTAAAAGACCGCATTTGCATGAAGCAGGCTGGATGCTGCACCACGATAATGCGCGGCCGCAAACTGACAATGTTGTTGCTGAATATATATCGCCAAGCTACAATTCTACTGGATTCCATAATAAACCTTATCTTACTGAAAGTGCGGTATTTGAAACACAGCTCCTTCAGAACGCCGCGCTAAGTGCAGTGCCCATAAGGAAAATCACAAAGTTCTTGCAAATGTGCAACCAATTCGTCTAAGGTGGGCGCTTTATCTTTTGCATAGAATCTATAAATTTCTCGAGGAATTAAATCGCATGTGAAATTATCTACTTTAGAGAAACGTTTCTTTTTGTTTTCGCACTTGATCAGCGTCTTTGGTATTCCTTTCGTCACAATATTTCTTACTGTATTTCTGTGAATACCCAAAATTTATCATCAGGTTCATTGCACGACCCCTTACCAAGATTATTTGTCAGCATATATTTATATATGTTCAAAACAAGCGCTTGAATTTGCTTAGAAACAGTTCCCGTTATAACTTTGTTTTTTTTGAGTCTTTTCCAGTATCATAACCCGGCCCAATTATTCACACTATTGCCATCACTTTGATTATTTTCACTTGACTGAAAGTTATCTACTACTTCATTTGCATTTACCACTGCATTTCCATTTCTGAAGTGTGGAGATAAAGTTATGACGGTCATTAGTGGGCGGGAGTGTGAGTTCCCTTTGAGGGGCAAACTGTACTCGCGTTCACTAGACAGACTATATCAAGGTGAAGCTGTGGTAACGAGTGCAATTACCATTCGGGACGTTCTGGGTCCAAAAGCATGCACCACCCAGGCTGACCCATGAGTGGTTTTCCTATGCAGGTAGAGGACTCTCAGGGTGTTTAATTTTCTCTCTCATGTGCTGTCGATTTCTGTTGATGTTTGAGCTCTGCAGATATTTCTGCCAGTGTGTCTCACACTATTAAGCAGGAGCCTAACGGGTCTTCGCTAATTCTCTGACACCCTTGCAGACTTGTGTGAAGAACCGGGCGAGGTGGCGTTCAGGTAAAAGGACGCGGTGCCATATCAGGCCGTTAGGTTCCTATCCTTACCCCAACTCTAGGTAGCATAAACACGCAACAATGAACCAAAACTGGTCCACAGTAAAAATGTTTGCCGATCTTTGTAAATTACCTTCAGAATCTGCCAACAATATTTGATCTTCCGCGAGCAATATTACTTTTATTTGCTTCTCTTCTTTTGGGCCAATTGCTTTCGGGTCTTTCTCGAACCGTTAAATTGCCAGCGTGAAGGCGATAATCCCTTGATGAGGGCGAATGAACTAATACAATTAAAAGACAGGCTTGGTCTTCCTCCAAGCCGTCATCAAAGTCTGCACGAGTAACACCAACCCAACGCAATTAAATAAATGTATGTTAATTTTATGGATTAAGGACCATCTAGAATTTTGACTCGCACGTTTGCAAGATATGATTACCATTCTACATGAATTTAGATGAGTTCATGTGATGTTTAACAAAAGCGTGTAGGACGTACTCCAGTTCAGTAACATTGAAGAGAGAGTCATACATCACGATCTGCAAATTTATGTCATAACTCGGTCATTCCTTGAGACAAGTATTTCGTGAACCTTGAAGACGTGAGTGTGCACTTTGTGTGCAATGCAAATAAGCCTTCGAATCAGTCTTGTACATCGACAAGTGAAAGGCGAAACATATTGCCTTTTTCTGAAATGTAACTTTTAATGTACCGCTAAGTACAGCAAGGCATGGTAAAGTTTTCTATCTGTAGCAACGTTGTTGAATAAACCAGGAATCGATTTAATACTCAATAAAAAGGTTTTACAATCAAACTCTTGCGACATATTTACCGTAAACTTTCCTAATGTTAAATCCAGCGGATGTTAAAGTAGATAATGAATTTGAATCTCATTGTGAATAGTTGCTCATACGAAGATGGTCTGAAAGGTTTCCAAACTAGTTTCGACATAGTCTCCTCTTAATTCTACACTCTTCTCCTAGCAAAGCTCCGATCTCTGTAACCCGTCCAAATAAAGTTTGGAGAACATGGAGACTGAAATCAAGAGGTACCTAAGTAAAAGGAATAGACGAAATGTGACACTGACAGCGAAATGGAGGATGTGAAAGCAGAGATAATAACTGAAATACAGATAGACAATCTTTACTAGGTTTCTAATTCAAAATTAAAAGACTTGAAAGGGTATTGGTGAGGAATTAGAACAAATCAAAATGGACATGAAAACCTACTGCCACTAAAGGTGATCTAAATCAGCAATTATAATTGTTAGACCCACAAACAAAGGAAAACAAGCGAAGAGAAGTAGCAGTAAAGGAACATTTGGAACCACTAAATAAATGAAAGCAAGATGATTCTTTTAAGGCCGTGCCATAGCCCAGCGGTTACACCATTTGGCTCTCACAAAGTCGGCCCTTTTTTATACTTTTTTTTTTTTATTCATCCATCGATCAGCAAGTATGCTCCACAGATGTTTGTTATTGAGAAAGTTTGTAACAGCATATATAACAATTGGTGTAGCCGTGAACGAATACTCTAGATAAATATGGCAGGATCACTGTAACGCAAATTGAGGACTTTAAGTTTGACTTTATCACTCGTCTGGGTCGTCTGTACTGGAGGTGTCGCGCAGTCTGCGCTTGAGGCAAGTTCGTTGGTGAGTGGGAGCACCGAGATTGTACGTAACAGCTCCAGGGACCTCCTGAAGATGGTAGAGTCTGTCTAGTGAACGCGAGTGCAGTTTGCCCCTCAAAGGAAACTCACCCTCCCGCCCACTAATGACCGTCATAAATCTGGAACACTGTCGTTGAGGACCAATAGCAACCCTGGTTTTCTCGAAATGACAGTCGCAGGTATACTCCACGTGGAGTCTCAGTTGCCATAGTTCCAAATTCCAGTTGATCTGTTTCATTACACGCAGAAATTCGTTGTGTGTTACGATGTGAAGACCGTGGCAGAAAAGTGCAGTGGTAAATGCAGATGAAGTACTAGATAACTTTCAGTCAAGTGAAAATAATAATCAAAGTGATGACAATAGTGGGAATATCTGGGCCGAGTTATATTACTGGAAAAGCCTCACAAAACAAAGTTATAACGGGAACTGTTTCTAAGCAAATTCAAGCGCTTGTTTTGAACACATATAAATATGTGCTGACAAATAATCTTGGTAAGGAGTCGTGCAATGAATCTGATAAATTCTGGGTATTCACAAAAATACAGTAAGAAATATTGTGACGAAAGCAATACCAAAAACGCCGATTATGTGTGAAAACAAAAGGAGACGTTTCTCTAAAGTAGATAATTTCACATGCGATTTAATTCGCCGAGAAATTAATAGATTCTATGCGAAAGGGAGAGCGCCCACCTTAGACGAATTGGTTGCACATTTGCAAGAAATTTGTGATTTTCCTTATGGGCACTGCACTTTGGGTGGTCTCCTAAAGCAGCTGGGTTTCAAATACCGCACTTTGAATAAGATAAGGAATCCAGTACAATTTTAGCTTGGCGATATATATATTGGTTCAAATCCCGGCTATGGCATTGAATTTTTCAGTCCGATTCTACGTTTCCAAAACTAAGGAAGTTTCGCATTACGATATACATGTGTCAAAACTAAGGAAGTTTCGCATTACGATATACATGTGTCAAAACTAAGGAAGTTTCGCAGTAATGGACATAAGATAATTTATTTAGACGAAACCTCGTACGATACCCATGACGTATCGAGAAAGGTGGCAACCTTGCAGAAACGACTGGGAGAAGGAGGGTCTGTGTTGTAAAACAATTATAAGGGTTCGTCAAAGGCAGCGGCCGACGTGCACATGAGTTAACTAAACAGACTCTAAAAGGCCCGCCACGGTATCGTAGATGGTAGCGTGTCTGCCGTAGCGTAGCCTAGCGTAGCCACGGTTACCCAAGATCGCCCACCGCCTCGGTAGCATACATGGTAGCGTGTCTGCCTCACGTTTAAGAGGTCCCGAGTTCAAACCTCGGTCAGGGTGAGTTACCTGGATAAGCTTTTCCGGGGTTTTCCCTTATCCTGCAAGACGAATGTCGGGTAACTCCAAGCTGCATGGACCCCGGACTCATTTGAGCATCAATTCACCAACTTCATTCACCGTCCGATATGACTTAACGATGGAGGACGTAAAATGGGGAAAAAAAAAACATCTAAAGGAAAGGTCGTGCCAGTCGGCGGATGTACTGGTTAACGGGTAGAAGACCAAACTCATGATGAAATTGTTGGTTTTTGACGAACCATGGAACATTTGTAGCTGTACGGAGCGCCCTGTTTTGTAGTAGCTGCAGTCGGCGGAGATTAGTCTTGCTAGTGCCACCCCATACTGAAGCTGCATGGGTAAAGATGGGACGGACTAGAGATGTGTAAAAGGAAGGGAGGATTCATAACCAAGTGAGGTGCGCCTGTTGAGTAAAGGGTATAGTTTTAAGAGCCGTGAAGACGCAAGTGTAACAGACCACAGATGTGGGCGTTTCAAGTTAGTCGAGTGTCAAGTAGCACCCCAAGATATTTCACTGGCACACTTGTAGGTTCCCCGAGCAGCTGTAGTGAAGGAGGATCTCTATAAGGACGTAAAGAGATCTTAGCCTTCCAAGCCGGCCCGGGTTCGATCCCAGGAGACCGCATGTGAGATGTGTTTAGACAACACAGCGCAGGGGCGACTTTTCTCCGGGATCTTCGGTTTCCCCCACCATCATTTCACCAATTGCTCTATTATCATCTTTCCTTTCATTCGTTTCTTCCTCATTGTCATCTACTTCTTTCTCTCATACCTGACATCGGGCTAATCACCCATCCTGGGTTCTCTATCTGATCCAGAATTTCCGTTCCTCAACTCGATACATAATAAGGCATAGAGGAACAAGAATCCCATAACATCAGGATAGTGGAAACTACGGTAGTTGAAGAAGAAAAAGAATAGGATTTTTTTTTTAAATTTATGTCCTTCAAGATTAAGTCATATCGGACGATGAATGAAATGGATAAAATTATCATCGTAAGAGCCCAGTGTCCATAGAGCTTAGAGTTACTGGACATTTATCTTTCAGAATGAGAAAAAACCCTGGGGCAACAAAAAATACCTGATCCTTAATACTCACCCTGACCGAGATTCGAACTCGGGACCTCATGAACTTGAGGCAGACACGCTCTCCCAACCGAGGAGAGCAAATTTTCTTTTAATAAACATTGGAGTTGGATTATTTCGGAGGTAACTCGGCATGGAGGTACAAACTTGTTCTATTGTACTTATGCCCCCAAGTGGGACACTCCCGGGAGGAAGGATGAGACGAGGGGAGACAGAGGGCCCAAGGAGCCACGAAGTGCAGAGAGTAGGGTCCCTACATGTTCCTTAGATTTATTTTTGATTTATTTGGTGCCAAAATATTACATAGATTGCATCTACTGGAATTGACCCAAGTCACTTATCCAGTAGACGTCTAAATGCTACCAATCCTTCACAACTCATACATTGTATGATCTAAAATTTACATTGTTGACTCTTACTCATAACATCTGTCAATTGACCATTTCCATTTGGATCCCACCTTCCATAGAAATTCTACTAATTGTGTAATCTGACTCTGATTAGAAAACATTTTCTTTATGATTACAATACTTTTATTTCTAAGCCACTTCCCCCTAATCAATTTCCTCCTACATTCATCTGTACCTCTACATTCCCATATAATATGCTCTCCATCCTCTTTGTCCCCGCATATCGGACTGTAACCTTGCAGTACACTACTCCTTAGTCCCCCAGGGGCCTACTGCGGTATGTACGGGAATTGGCGACCATGGGGTCCCGAGCCAAATCGTTCAATTGATCGCCTCTGAGTGGTGAGAGAGCTAATGCCAAACACACAAACATGGTCCACAGCCGTGTTTGACCCTTATATAAATAAACTAAATTAAATTAAAGTAAAATTAAAGTCAAAGCGAAGCCAAAGCAAAGCCATAGCGAGACCCGAATGGAGCCAGAGTGGAGCCAGAGCCAATCCAGAATTGTTACAGTATTAAGTTAGTGTGAGGCCAGAGCAAAGTTAGAGCGAAGCCAGAGCAGGGCCGGAGGCGGGCCGGAGCCAAGGCAGAGCCAATTCAGAATTGTTACAGTATTAAGTTAGTGTGAGGCCAGAGCAAAGTTAGAGCGAAGCCAGAGCAGGGCCGGAGGCGGGCCGGAGCCAAGCCAGAGCCAATCCAGAATTGTTACAGTATTAAGTTAGTGTGAGGCCAGAGCAGGGCCGGAGGCGGGCCGGAGCCAAGCCAGAGCCAATTCAAAATTGTTACAGTATTAAGTTAGTGTGAGGCCAGAGCAAAGTTAGAGCGAAGCCAGAGTGGGACCGGAGGCGGGCCGGAGCCAAGCCAGAGCCAATCCAGAATTGTTACAGTATTAAGTTAGTGTGAGGCCAGAGCAAAGTTAGAGCGAAGCCAGAGCAGGGCCGGAGGCGGGCCGGAGCCAAGCCAGAGCCAATCCAGAATTGTTACAGTATTAAGTTAGTGTGGGGCCAGAGCAAAGTTAGAGCGAAGCCAGAGCAGGGCCGGAGGCGGGCCGGAGCCAAGCCAGAGCCAATTCAGAATTGTTACAGTATTAAGTTAGTGTGAGGCCAGAGCAAAGTTAGAGCGAAGCCAGAGCAGGGCCGGAGGCGGGCCGGAGCCAAGGCAGAGCCAATTCAGAATTGTTACAGTATTAAGTTAGTGTGAGGCCAGAGCAAAGTTAGAGCGAAGCCAGAGCAGGGCCGGAGGCGGGCCGGAGCCAAGCCAGAGCCAATTCAGAATTGTTACAGTATTAAGTTAGTGTGAGGCCAGAGCAAAGTTAGAGCGAAGCCAGAGCAGGGCCGGAGGCGGGCCGGAGCCAAGCCAGAGCCAATTCAGAATTGTTACAGTATTAAGTTAGTGTGAGGCCAGAGCAAAGTTAGAGCGAAGCCAGAGCAGGGCCGGAGGCGGGCCGGAGCCAAGGCAGAGCCAATTCAGAATTGTTACAGTATTAAGTTAGTGTGAGGCCAGAGCAAAGTTAGAGCGAAGCCAGAGCAGGGCCGGAGGCGGGCCGGAGCCAAGCCAGAGCCAATCCAGAATTGTTACAGTATTAAGTTAGTGTGAGGCCAGAGCAAAGTTAGAGCGAAGCCAGAGCAGGGCCGGAGGCGGGCCGGAGCCAAGCCAGAGCCAATTCAGAATTGTTACAGTATTAAGTTAGTGTGAGGCCAGAGCAAAGTTAGAGCGAAGCCAGAGCAGGGCCGGAGGCGGGCCGGAGCCAAGGCAGAGCCAATTCAGAATTGTTACAGTATTAAGTTAGTGTGAGGCCAGAGCAAAGTTAGAGCGAAGCCAGAGCAGGGCCGGAGGCGGGCCGGAGCCAAGCCAGAGCCAATTCAGAATTGTTACAGTATTAAGTTAGTGTGAGGCCAGAGCAAAGTTAGAGCGAAGCCAGAGCAGGGCCGGAGGCGGGTCGGAGCCAAGCCAGAGCCAATTCAGAATTGTTACAGTATTAAGTTAGTGTGAGGCCAGAGCAAAGTTAGAGCGAAGCCAGAGCAGGGCCGGAGGCGGGCCGGAGCCAAGCCAGAGCCAATTCAGAATTGTTACAGTATTAAGTTAGTGTGAGGCCAGAGCAAAGTTAGAGCGAAGCCAGAGCAGGGCCGGAGGCGGGCCGGAGCCAAGCCAGAGCCAATTCAGAATTGTTACAGTATTAAGTTAGTGTGAGGCCAGAGCAAAGTTAGAGCGAAGCCAGAGCAGGACCGGAGGCGGGTCGGAGCCAAGCCAGAGCCAATTCAGAATTGTTACAGTATTAAGTTAGTGTGAGGCCAGAGCAAAGTTAGAGCGAAGCCAGAGCGGGACCGGAGGCGGGCCGGAGCCAAGCCAGAGCCAATTCAGAATTGTTACAGTATTAAGTTAGTGTGAGGCCAGAGCAAAGTTAGAGCGAAGCCAGAGCAGGGCCGGAGGCGGGCCGGAGCCAAGCCAGAGCCAATTCAGAATTGTTACAGTATTAAGTTAGTGTGAGGCCAGAGCAAAGTTAGAGCGAAGCCAGAGCAGGGCCGGAGGCGGGCCGGAGCCAAGCCAGAGCCAATCCAGAATTGTTACAGTATTAAGTTAGTGTGAGGCCAGAGCAAAGTTAGAGCGAAGCCAGAGCAGGGCCGGAGGCGGGCCGGAGCCAAGCCAGAGCCAATTCAGAATTGTTACAGTATTAAGTTAGTGTGAGGCCAGAGCAAAGTTAGAGCGAAGCCAGAGCAGGGCCGGAGGCGGGCCGGAGCCAAGCCAGAGCCAATTCAGAATTGTTACAGTATTAAGTTAGTGTGAGGCCAGAGCAAAGTTAGAGCGAAGCCAGAGCAGGGCCGGAGGCGGGCCGGAGCCAAGCCAGAGCCAATTCAGAATTGTTACAGTATTAAGTTAGTGTGAGGCCAGAGCAAAGTTAGAGCGAAGCCAGAGCAGGGCCGGAGGCGGGTCGGAGCCAAGCCAGAGCCAATTCAGAATTGTTACAGTATTAAGTTAGTGTGAGGCCAGAGCAAAGTTAGAGCGAAGCCAGAGCAGGGCCGGAGGCGGGCCGGAGCCAAGGCAGAGCCAATTCAGAATTGTTACAGTATTAAGTTAGTGTGAGGCCAGAGCAAAGTTAGAGCGAAGCCAGAGCAGGGCCGGAGGCGGGCCGGAGCCAAGCCAGAGCCAATTCAGAATTGTTACAGTATTAAGTTAGTGTGAGGCCAGAGCAAAGTTAGAGCGAAGCCAGAGCAGGGCCGGAGGCGGGCCGGAGCCAAGCCAGAGCCAATTCAGAATTGTTACAGTATTAAGTTAGTGTGAGGCCAGAGCAAAGTTAGAGCGAAGCCAGAGCAGGGCCGGAGGCGGGTCGGAGCCAAGCCAGAGCCAATTCAGAATTGTTACAGTATTAAGTTAGTGTGAGGCCAGAGCAAAGTTAGAGCGAAGCCAGAGCAGGGCCGGAGGCGGGCCGGAGCCAAGGCAGAGCCAATTCAGAATTGTTACAGTATTAAGTTAGTGTGAGGCCAGAGCAAAGTTAGAGCGGAGCCAGAGTGGGACCGGAGGCGGGCCGGAGCCAAGGCAGAGTCAATTCAGAATTGTTACAGTATTAAGTTAGTGTGAGGCCAGAGCAAAGTTAGAGCGAAGCCAGAGCAGGGCCGGAGGCGGGCCGGAGCCAAGCCAGAGCCAATTCAGAATTGTTACAGTATTAAGTTAGTGTGAGGCCAGAGCAAAGTTAGAGCGAAGCCAGAGTGGGACCGGAGGCGGGCCGGAGCCAAGCCAGAGCCAATTCAGAGTGAATACAGAGTGAAGTTAGAGTGAGGTTTGAGTGAAGCTGGAGTGATTCCAGAGCGAAGCCAGAATGGAGCTAGAGCCAAGCCAGAGCGGGATAGGGTTTATGACCGAATCCTAGCCAGAGTGAAGCCAGAGTGGAGCCAGAGCCAATTCAGAATTGTTACAGTATTAAGTTAGTGTGAGGCCAGAGCAAAGTTAGAGCGAAGCCAGAGCAGGGCCGGAGGCGGGCCGGAGCCAAGCCAGAGCCAATTCAGAATTGTTACAGTATTAAGTTAGTGTGAGGCCAGAGCAAAGTTAGAGCGAAGCCAGAGCAGGGCCGGAGGCGGGCCGGAGCCAAGCCAGAGCCAATCCAGAATTGTTACAGTATTAAGTTAGTGTGAGGCCAGAGCAAAGTTAGAGCGAAGCCAGAGCGGGACCGGAGGCGGGCCGGAGCCAAGCCAGAGCCAATTCAGAATTGTTACAGTATTAAGTTAGTGTGAGGCCAGAGCAAAGTTAGAGCGAAGCCAGAGCGGGACCGGAGGCGGGCCGGAGCCAAGCCAGAGCCAATCCAGAATTGTTACAGTATTAAGTTAGTGTGAGGCCAGAGCAAAGTTAGAGCGAAGCCAGAGCAGGGCCGGAGGCGGGCCGGAGCCAAGCCAGAGCCAATTCAGAGTGAATACAGAGTGAAGTTAGAGTGAGGTTTGAGTGAAGCTGGAGTGATTCCAGAGCGAAGTCAGAATGGAGCTAGAGCCAAGCCAGAGCGGGATAGGGTTTATGACCGAATCCTAGCCAGAGTGAAGCCAGAGTGGAGCCAGAGCCAATTCAGAATTGTTACAGTATTAAGTTAGTGTGAGGCCAGAGCAAAGTTAGAGCGAAGCCAGAGCAGGGCCGGAGGCGGGCCGGAGCCAAGCCAGAGCCAATTCAGAATTGTTACAGTATTAAGTTAGTGTGAGGCCAGAGCAAAGTTAGAGCGAAGCCAGAGCAGGGCCGGAGGCGGGCCGGAGCCAAGCCAGAGCCAATCCAGAATTGTTACAGTATTAAGTTAGTGTGAGGCCAGAGCAAAGTTAGAGCGAAGCCAGAGCGGGACCGGAGGCGGGCCGGAGCCAAGCCAGAGCCAATTCAGAATTGTTACAGTATTAAGTTAGTGTGAGGCCAGAGCAAAGTTAGAGCGAAGCCAGAGCGGGACCGGAGGCGGGCCGGAGCCAAGCCAGAGCCAATCCAGAATTGTTACAGTATTAAGTTAGTGTGAGGCCAGAGCAAAGTTAGAGCGAAGCCAGAGCAGGGCCGGAGGCGGGCCGGAGCCAAGCCAGAGCCAATTCAGAGTGAATACAGAGTGAAGTTAGAGTGAGGTTTGAGTGAAGCTGGAGTGATTCCAGAGCGAAGTCAGAATGGAGCTAGAGCCAAGCCAGAGCGGGATAGGGTTTATGACCGAATCCTAGCCAGAGTGAAGCCAGAGTGGAGCCAGAGCCAATTCAGAATTGTTACAGTATTAAGTTAGTGTGAGGCCAGAGCAAAGTTAGAGCGAAGCCAGAGCAGGGCCGGAGGCGGGCCGGAGCCAAGCCAGAGCCAATTCAGAATTGTTACAGTATTAAGTTAGTGTGAGGCCAGAGCAAAGTTAGAGCGAAGCCAGAGCAGGGCCGGAGGCGGGCCGGAGCCAAGCCAGAGCCAATCCAGAATTGTTACAGTATTAAGTTAGTGTGAGGCCAGAGCAAAGTTAGAGCGAAGCCAGAGCGGGACCGGAGGCGGGCCGGAGCCAAGCCAGAGCCAATTCAGAATTGTTACAGTATTAAGTTAGTGTGAGGCCAGAGCAAAGTTAGAGCGAAGCCAGAGCGGGACCGGAGGCGGGCCGGAGCCAAGCCAGAGCCAATCCAGAATTGTTACAGTATTAAGTTAGTGTGAGGCCAGAGCAAAGTTAGAGCGAAGCCAGAGCAGGGCCGGAGGCGGGCCGGAGCCAAGCCAGAGCCAATTCAGAGTGAATACAGAGTGAAGTTAGAGTGAGGTTTGAGTGAAGCTGGAGTGATTCCAGAGCGAAGTCAGAATGGAGCTATAGCCAAGCCAGAGCGGGATAGGGTTTATGACCGAATCCTAGCCAGAGTGAAGCCAGAGCGAAGCCGGAGCCAAGGCAGAGCTAAGGTACAGAACGAAGTTAGTGTGAGGCCGTAGCGAAGCCCGAGTGGGGCAGGAGCGGGACCATAACCTGGCCAGAGCCAAGTCAGAACGAAGACAGATCCAAGCGACAGCATAGTTAAAGAATATTAGAGTGAAGCCAGAGCGAAACCAGAGCCAAGACAGTGCGGAACCGTAGCGTTGACCGGAGCCTAGCCAGAGCAAAGCCTGAGTGGAGCCATTGCAAAGCCAGAGCGGAGCCAGAGTGGAGCCATAGCAAAGCCAGAGCGGAGCCAGAGTGGAGCCATAGCAAAGCCAGAGCGGAACCAGAGTGGAGCCATAGCAAAGCCAGAGCGGAACCAGAGTGGAGCCATAGCAAAGCCAGAGCGGAACCAGAGTGGAGCCATAGCAAAGCCAGAGCGGAACTTGAGCGGAGCCAGAGCCAAGTCAGAGCGGGACCGGAGTGGTGACCGGGGCCTAGCCAGAGCGAAGGCAGAGCGAAGCCAGTGTTAAAGGTACAGAATGTAGTTAGTGTGAGGCCAGAGCGAAGCCTGGGTGAAGCCAGAGAGGGACCGGAGGAGGGCCGGAACCTAGCCAGAGCAAAGCCAGAGCCAAGCCAGGGGTAAGTTACAATGTTTTTAGAGTGGAGTTAGAGTGAGGTTAGAGTGAAACCAGAGTGGAGCCTGAGTGAAGCCGAAGCAAAGCCAAAGTAAAGCCAAAGTGGGGTCAGAGCAAAGCTAGATGATGATGATGATGATCATGATGATGATCATGATGATGATCATGATGATGTGTATAAGGGCGCTCAACTACAGGGGTTATCAGCGCCCTTTGAAGAATTAATCATGGCAAAAGCCAGATATAAATATTTCTAAAACTGGATAAAAGTGTAAATAATCTTATAAAAATACATGCACTTAACAAACTACAAAAACAAAAAGAAATATAGAGTAGAGCTAGAGCAGAGAAATGGTAAAGTCAGAATGAACCAAAGCAAAGCCAAAGCGGAGCTAATGGAACACCAGAGCAAAACTAATGCAAAGCCAAAGTGGAGTTAGAGCAAAGCCAGAGCAAAGCGAAGGTAAAGGCACAGCAAAGCCAAAGGAAAGTTAAAGATAAGTTAAGTGAAAGGAAGAATAGTAAAGTGAAATAGAGTTTTTGAAAGGGCGCTGATGACCAATGAGTTGAGCGCTCTTAAATACAGATCATCAACTACCCGTTAGACCTCTCAGTTTCCAAACTCCTAATGTGTACCGTGCTATCGCTTCTCTTTCCCTTTTATTACAGATTTCTAAATACTTTTCTAACCTTAATTATGTTCCAAACATTTTTGCAAGAACCAGTGACTTTTTCTCTTCCATCCCAGCCCACATAGTTTGACGATCCATGTCCTCGAATTTAGATCTATGTCATACTCCCCATGCTAAAGTATGTCTATGCAGCCTTATATCACCTACTCCACCCTTTTACTCATTTCAACCAGGTTCCCTGACTGAGATGCTTTTCTTGAAAACTGAGACAACACTTAATCAAACTATCCTCTGGCAACTACAGTATCCTGCAGCAGTCTTAACCACTAATTCCATCACCATTCCTTTTGTACTACTCTTTCCAATCTCTAAAAGTACTACATTTGCTGAGTTCTGGGGTACGCCCAGCGTAAATTTACAGCATGCATTTCACCCATCCCTCCCCCCATATCCCTCCCTAGACTCTACTAAGGCTGAGTATAGCCTTTCAAATCAGGATACAACTTAGATGGAAACTTGCCCCGGCAGGCCAGGACCCTACTGTGGTCCGGAAACAGTCCCACCACGAGACCTGGGTTCGGAGACCGGCAAGCGTCCTACCGGAGGAGGAATTGGTTTACTCATGGCACATCGTCGTGCCATGCAACCCTGAGACACCCGCTGACACTTCTACTCTGCAGCGGTTTATTTTGGGTGATGAAGTTGTTTGATGATGGAATTCTCACTTTCGGTGAAGTTCTTGCAGAATTATTGTTCACCACGGCTACTCTCGAGTGATGATCTCTGCACCCAGGGTCGTAGTCTGGAAACGGAGAAATAATATAATCTTATGGGATACTGAAATAATTACTCTTCATACGCAAACTGATATTTTAATTATAAAAACATACTTTGAAATTATTTTGGATACTTTACAAAATAATTCTTCTTTTAGTCGATAAATTCAATTTTCAATTAAAATTACTGAATTGACTTCCTCCTATACTTTACAAATAATTGTAAAGTTGTCTGTTCTTGAAGAATGCCTGATGTATTAGCTATTTAATATATTCGCGGACATACGCAGACCATGAATGCTAAATGCATTCACAAAGAATCTGCAAGATTTCGGACAGACACTTACACACGTCCATATTCAGCGATGGTTACAAGAACAAGAATTTGATATTACACTGCTGCTCGTTTGTTTAACATAGCAAGAATGTAGTCTCTGCTAGTCGTTTGTTTAAAAGAAAGTTAATGCAAGCAGTAGTATTTTATAAGGTCAAGTGAGTTCTTTACTCTATGGATGTCTTGACTGTTGCATCAAAACCATCAAATATCCGCTACAACTCTGAACGAGACACAAGATCAGAAATGATAATGGAGATGAAATGGAGGGAAAGGAAATTTGTGGGATGTAATTAACCTACCCAGTTTTCGCCTGGCGACTCGGGAAAACCCCCGAAAAAAACATAGATAAGTTAGGTCGGCCACGGAAATCGAACCTGGGCCTCACGAATGCGGGCCACAGATGAAACTACCTGTGCCATCTCGCTCAGTTTAATAAACACTGTTCCTGTCATTTCCGAAAAATTGGAAAAAGATATGTTCCGTTATTCATGTAAAGATTTGTTAGCAACACTGGGAGTTTTATCACAAAAATGTTCACGGTGGAAGACGAACTGAATTTCCCATCAAATTTAATATTTCTACGACTCGTTTTTTGTGCTATACTGTTTCTCTCTCACTCTCACATGGATCTTTTTCTAAAAACTCAGAGAACAAAGAAACTTTGTAGTTTTACTGATGAATGCTAGATAAAGCGAGGAATTCCCTCGACAGTAAGGGATGGTGTAACGTGACGGATGATGATACTGTGTTCCGTTATGTGCAAGAACAAAGGACAGATGGCAGTGCGTAAATTCCACCGTGCAGCGGGAAAAGAAATAGCCATTTCCATAACGGTTCCTACTGAAACGGCGGACAAAGGACACGTGTCTACACCAGGTGTGCCAACTTCTTGCTTCATACCAACAAGAGCCTGCTCTGCTTACAGATCGTCTCATAATATCAGCTGAAATCATTACTCACGAAGAATGCACTGCTAGTATCTACATCATTAGTATTTTATCATGTTATCTTCCTCATTTGTTTTAAGGCAAGACAGGCTTACCACTATGTAGTTACATAAACTCAGAATCACATCGTTCAAGGTACTCATACACTAATTAACAAATTTCAACTTCTTGTCTGCCACATGATCAACTAAATCGAACCATTTAAATACGAAAATTAAAATAATACTTATACAAGGTGAGCCACGTGTTCCTATTTATTTTTCAATTTATGCAACGTGCTAAGCGACATATGTGACTTATACCTTTGTTGAATGCCTTCTGATGGATGATCCGCAGAACAGTTTATAGATAAGGGGTAGATAACTCAGTGCATAAGTAGTAGTTCAAGATATTGAAGACAACATAACTGGAATGCACCAAATGTCTGCAGTAGCTCAAACAACAAATTTAACATATGACCTAAATCCATGCAGATGGTACAGCAATAGGAAAGCAAAAGTTCAAGCTCAAGAAAATTTATATCTCGTTTTAAAAGTGCAGAGTGAATAAAATCTTCTAAACACGCAAATTGCAGGCTGCATTCGCTGTTGGAAAGCAGTGTAATCGTTTTTAAAAACTCCGTCAGCGTGCCATATGCCCTTCTTCCATATGTTATATATTAAATTTGTTGTTTGAGCTACTGCAGATATTTGGTGCATTCCAATTATGTTGTCTTCAACATCTTGAACTACTTGAACTTGGTTTTCTTCAAGAGTTCTTGTTTTGCAGATATATATTGAAGCAATAATTGCTCCTTTCATTGATGTGTTTTTGAAGTGTAAATGAAGTTTCCATCCTAGAAGGGTTCCAGCTTGGCCTGCTTCTCATAGTTTTATGGTGTGGTATCTGTCTGATTGCAGATCATTTAGAATGGGATGTATTGTTGTTTGAGGTCCGGTTGCATAAACGATAATCTAAGTTCCAGCATATGAAAATGAACTTCAGTCAAGGTGAACTTAGAATTTTGGTTGTATAAACATTGATCCAAGTTCATGGCCTCTCCACTTAACTTGATTGAACTTAGATCAGCAGAACTGTAGAATTTACACAATAGTTTCTGAGAAGAAATAACACAAATTTATGTTAAAGATGCGTTTATAACCTATGCATTTTTGGAAAGATAGAGTCAGACTGAAAAATTCAATGCCATATCCGGGATTTGAACCACGGATCTTCTGGCAGCCGTCCAGCCGCTCTAACCATTGAGCTACTATGGCCAACGTGCCGACATGACATTAAATTCTCTAACTGACTCGTGTTTTTCCCGGTAAACAACTTAGGAGTTCTCATAAACACATGAGACAACTACCTTAATGACGACTTCAATGTGTAAATATTTTAAGGCCCGGGCTTTATTAGGTCAATAAATGGAAATTAATTGTTCTTTCACACTGGCCGTGTGTAGGCTAAGGTATGGAAAGATAGAGTCAGACTGAAAAATTCACACGGCCAGTGTGAAAGAACAATTAATTTCCATTAATTGACCTAATAGTGGTTAACTATAAAGTCCAGGCCTTAAAGTACTTACACGTTTTAAGTCGTCATTTAGGTAGTTGTCTCATGTGTTTATGAGAACTCCTAAGTAGTTTACCGGGAAAAACACGAGTTAGTTAGAGAATTTAATGTCATGTCGGCACGTTGGCCATAGTAGCTCAAGGGTTAGAGCGGCAGGACTGCAACCAGAAGATAAAGCCCGGCTATGACATTGAATTTTTCAGTCTGACTCTATCTTTCCATACCTTAGCCTACACACGGCCAGTGTGAAAGAACAATTAATTTCCACTATGCATTTTTATTATGTTCAGAATTCAGATTACTCTGATATCTCTGACGATTAGAAATTTCAATTTGAAAGGTCTCCTCGTGTTTTCCAACACAGAGAAAATCCATCTCAGAACTAAAATGACACAAAATTCAAAATGAGATTTGGACTATCAAAGCATGTAGTTGAAGAACTGGAGCATAGGCTACATGTACAGTTAAGGACACAAACCCTGAGGAATTATACACTCAATCCAATATTCATGATCCTGCTCACATTACGGTTTTATGCAACTGAACGCTTCCAAATGGTGATTGGGAATATATTTAATATAAATAAAGGGACTTCTTGTAGAACAATACACAAAGTTACAAGGGAGATGGCAGCTTTAAGACCTCATTTCTACAGGATAACTATGGAAAAGGGTGAAATAAGAAGAGTTATGCAAGATTTAAAGTTAGCTGAACGCATCTTCTCTTTTGCTTTAACTTTCATTTTTTATATACAAATATAATAATTTGTAACTTAAATCTTCACCTGTCTTCCATTTTTTGTTTATATTTTTCAGCTCACGGTATTTTAAACAGACGAAAATGAAAAAAAAGATGTACATTGGGAATATAATGGAGATAAAGTAAGCGAAATGATTAACTTTGGATAAATACTGTTTCAATATGGAGTACATTCTTATACTGTTTAAAATAACATTATTTCTAGAAAAAATAATCACAAAGCGAAAGATTTATTTCTTTTTTGTTATGTCTGGATTAGAGTCGAATAGTTCCGATAATTCTCGATTCCTTTCGATACAACACGAAAGTTGCGACATGTTTAGCGATGTTGCCGCATTTGCTTTTGTGATCTCAGATCAGTACCGAACGGCGTTCATCTGATGCATTTTAGAACCCACGTGGGTTCGTAAACTTTGTTCAATTTTGATCTTCGATTATAAATGAACTGCAGTTAGCGATTTTTATGCAATCGGGCCTGAATAGGTCAAAAGAGACAGAAGGCAATCACTATGTATGTCGGTTCCAAGAACACCATATCCAGGCACAGAGGATGCAGTAGTAATTTTAGACCAGTTTACAAACTTTTATTCATTAGCCTACATTCGCATACAGCTTCAAACATGCCCCTGAGAGAGCTACCTATCACATGCATCAGTTGACAATAACATTGGAACACGAAATGGCCGATCTGCACAGTGGGACCAATTGCAATTAAATATTCAGCCAACACGTGTTTTCGCTGTACAGCCAAGTCAAAAAAATGCTGAGAATTAGATTGTTTTCGTATCTGTCAAAAATTATGACAGTTTTTATCTCATACAGTAAATGTAAGGGTGGCTGCAGCTATTTTATTTGTGCTAGATCTACTAAAATGAGCTCAAAACACTGTCTGAAGCTGTAAAATGCGTGTTAGGTCTCGAGCTGGAGGTCTAAGGTCCGACGTTACTTATTCGTATAGGAACCTCTCCTCTGAAGATAGCGTTTGCTACGGACGACGCTGTCACAGTGAAGAAAGTTGAGTGTTTAATACTTGAAGATAGACGAGCAACCATCCAAATGATCATGAATTAGACACATATTAGATATGGTAGTGTGTGGAAAATTAGTCATGACGAACTGCACATGTCTAAGGTGTCTGCACAGTGGGTTCCACATTTGCTAACTCCTTTCCAAAAGCAAACACGGCGTGACCTTTCAAGACAGATGTTGATACTGTTGGAGCAGGATGATGACGACTTTTTTGATCGTCTGGTAACCATGGACGAATTCTGGACCTATCAGTATGCTCCAGAGACAAAAATCATGAGCATGGAATGGCAATATGCCGAATCCCCTCCTCCGAAAAAGGCAAAGGTGCAAAAGTCACCTGTGAAGGTGACACTTTTCTGGGACTGTCGTGGAGTCATCTTTATAGATTATCCTGCCAAGGGTCAAACCATCACTGGGAGATACCACTGCAATCTTCTGGACAAGCTACGAGCAGCTCTGGTTAAGAAACTATGCGGTATGCTCTCCAAAGTTGTTCGTCTTTTGACTGACAATGCACCAACTCATTCATCTCAAGTTGTAGTTGATAAAACAAGGGAATGTGACTTTGAGATCTTACAGCTTCCGCCTTATTCGCCCGATCTCACACCAAGTAACTTTACTTGTTCCCAGAAATGAAGAATTCATTGCGTGATCGCCGATTTGACAACACAAATGGCGTCATTAATGAAATGGAAGAGTGGTTTAAAGCGAATTGTACAGACTTCTACTATCAAGGTGTTCAGAAGGTCAAGAAACACTGGGGAAAATATGTAATTCTGGATGGTTACTACGTAGAGAAGAACTAACAAGCACATATCAACACAAACTCTCTATCACATTTTTAAAGGGTGATAATTAAAACTTTATGGCACGTGAACAGATACTCGTTATCTAAGGAACGACTATTAAACATGGAAAGTGAGGATAAACGCATTAAGAGAATAGTCATAGAATTGAATTGGGATACCAGAAGCCTAGCCAATTATTGCGCAAAATGCAGGCTTTAGCCGGAGTAGATGTAACGGACAATGTCTTAGTAGTGTTAAGGACATAGAGTCTTAAACTACTTTTTCTTTTATTTAACGTTTTGGTTTTGTTTTTATCTTTTCAGTTGATACAGTAACGAGTAACAAGATTTCTGTGTCAATGATGAACTGTATAATGTACAAAAATGAAGATGGTTTGATGTTTTAGAGCGTTACAGACGTACTCATTCGTACCGTATGGCGCATGCGCCGTGCTACATAGATTGTTCCTCCCCTGACCATGTAGAACTGGTCTACAGAGTCCGCACAACACTACAATGCTAATAGTTACGACATTTTTTACAGTAATTAATGAATTTAGAGTAATAAAAACCCTATATGTGTCAATATGGTATTTCAATGAAAATCGTAGAGCAAATCAAAGAAACTGAAAGTGTTCGAAAAATCTTTCATGTAAGAAAGAGAGGGGAATGGATTTTCTTGAAACTCTTCATGTTGCATCATTGGAGGCTCCTGAATTTAAATGTCAGGTTGGTATTCAACCTAATGTTGTTTGTTGAGTTATGCCTCTTACATAAATATCAATAAATATTTTTCATATTTTTTAAAATTCATGAGTCCTCAAAATCTAATGAAATCTCTGTATAGAATTGTTGGGTGGAATGCAAGACTTCCTGCACTAGTAGAGAAAGTAAGGGAATGATGACACTTGTAAGATGTACGATATTGCTGACATTTGAGGAGGAATGGGAACTACTGCTGTGACAGAAGCGCATCTCCAGCTGCGAGAAGTCAGCTCATGCATAGAGACCGGCTGCTGGGTGACGAATGACCACTACGTAATCAAGATGTGATGGCTCTCAACGGTTGGGCCATTCAAACAAATCATCAGCTTGGGTTATGATTGTCGATCGAAGGAGACAGCTCGATCCATGGATATTTTGTAGTTCCCCCCCCCCCACACACACACACACACACACACACACACACACACACACACACACACACACACACACACCAAGATCGGTTAAGTCCTGGGCCTCACAATATTTTTTTGTTTATTTTTGAACATAATTCCCAGAAAGGCTAATACATTTGTCATATCGGTGTTCTAATTTAATTAAACCATCTCTGTAGTGCGATTTATCATGGTCCTGAAAGTAGCTGTTTACTGCATCAATGACCTCGTTGTTGTGAAATCTTCGTCCTCCAAGAAATGTTTTAGGTTCTGGAACAGGTGATAGTCGCTAGGTACTACATTTGCTCAATAGTTTAAGTAAATTGAACTTTAATTCCCACATTTTTCTCATTGCAATGACTGAACGATGGGCCGGAGCATTGTCGTGAAGAAACAATATGTTTTTCTTTGCCAAATGATGTCTTTTTATTTTCACCTCATCACTCAAACGTTACAGTAAGCTTCCGTAGTAGTCACCAGTGATACTTTTACACTTTTCCAAGTAATCAGTAAAAATAATTCCCTGTGCACCCCAGAAAATACTTGCCATAACCTTGTTAGCTGACAAAATTACTTTGACTTTTTTGGAGTTGGTTCAGCTGGAGCAATCACCTGTTTTGACTATGATTTATTTTTTGGAGCGTAGTGATGTATCCAAGCTTCATCCATGGCAATAAGTTGTCTCAAAAGTTCACTGGGAGTTATACATAGAGCTCCAAATTCTTAACAGAAACAATTTTTCTTTGCAGCTTTTGAACAGGTGTCAACAAACGCGGCACCCATCTTGCAATCCCAAAACAATACTTAAAATATTATCTGCACGTTCATTTGATATGTTTACTGCCTCTGTTATCTCAAACAACATTAATCTTCCTTCTTCCAGTACAAAACGATGAATTGTTTTCATGCCCACAGGACGTCCAGAGCGAGACTCATCACTAGTGCTCGTACGTCCCATTTTAAACTCTACAACCAACCTTTTAATCGCTGTATATGAAGGGACGGAGTCTTTCAATGTAGTGCCTATTTCCTCCTTGATTTCTTTAGGTGTTAAGCTTTTCAAAAGGAAATATTTAATAACTACTCGTTTTTCCAAATTCTCCATTTTCATAAAACCTCTAAACCTGTCTTGTTTAAAATGCTGTCATTCAAAAACTAAGCCTGCCTCGGTAGACCTGGTAGCATGTCTGCCTCACGCTCAAGAGGTCCCGAGTTCGAATCTCGGTCAGGGTGAGTTACCTGGATAAGTTTCTTCAGGAGTTATCCCTTATCCTTCAAGACGAATGTTTGGTATCTCTAAGCTCCATGAACCCCGGACGCATTGAGCATCATTTCACCCATTCCATTCATCGTCCGATATGACTAAATGTTGGAGGACGTAAATTACAAAAACAAAAACAAAAGACAAACAAAAAATCAGAAACCAAGGAAGCTATTGACCTGCAGACATGGATACAAGCTAGTGTAAAGTTAAACTATATGTATATTATGTATTTCAAATGGGAAGGCGTTTGTCCTTGAGCACTACTAGGAGAGCAACCAATCGGAGTTCTGCGGTGTTGTCGTATTGCATTCCCGCTAAGTGGTGTGTGACGAGCGCCAACCTAATCAATCTGAGTAAGTCTCCGAGGGAGGAGACGCAGGGGGGGGGGGTTGGCGAAGGCTCCCACACCCTCCCTGGACAGGTTTATGACACCCCATTTCAGTACAGTTACAGACCATTCAAAAACATTCTGATGTCTTCTATTTTTGTGAATGGATCTTCTCTATTTTAATGTACAGAGTGAATAGGGCGCATGTTTCTTTAACGGTCTGCTCCTTGTATAGTAGGCGTTCTCTACCACACACATTCGCTGTCCTTGTCCCACAGCACATTCCTTACAGGGATTTTCTTTGCGTTGCTATACTATACTATTCGCGGTAAGACAAACATTCAGATTTTGCTGAAACTGATCCATGTGGAAGGCAGAGAGTAATGAATCTAACATAACCATGAAAATCCCATATTTTTAGCTCAAATAGGTTTTCTAATACAAATAAATAAACCACTATTACCTGTATTATAACAATAAATCACGACGTAAGCACTGTATGGATATCATTATTGGTTGGCATCTATGCGTGTACGTATATTTGTAATTACTCAGAACTGAAACGTAAACATTTGACATGACGTGATAAAAGAATTACTTTGAATAAGCCAATTCGAGCGAGAAGAAACAATAAATTTCCTGCTGTCCTGGCAGAACATGTCTGGTCACATTATATCTTTGTTTATGAATGGTTCGTAATCTCTATTTACTCTAGAGAGTTCAAAGTGGTTGGTGTGAATGTATGTACATATGCTTTTAATTACTCAAAACTGAAATTTAAACTACTGACATGACGTGATAAAAGAATTACTGTGAATAAGTCAAGGTGTTAAATTCGAGAAAGAGCAAACTCTTCATTTCCTGTTAGCCTGTGGAATGCTGTATGCATATGTTTATAAATGAATGCTGAATAAGATGTGTTTATTTACTCTGGAGAGTTCAGATTAATATCATTCAGTTGTTTTTTACACAACGGTAGAGTAAGAGTTAAACAGTGCAATGGCTTCTTGCGGTAAATTTAGTGGTGAATTAAAAAGTCAGGTATTGCGAAGTCAGGCTCGAAGTATTGCTTTTAAGGTGTACACCTTCAAGAATTTGGGCGATGAGGAATATAGAAATCAGCTACATTTCAAAAACGCTCAACGGCTAGTGCTGAAGCGTGTGGTGTAGGCAAAACAAGTGTGTCCCGCATTTGGATTAGAAAAGCAGGTAACTCATAAAGTATAATTATAGTTATAGTATTTAAAATATACATAATATGCGAAAATGCTTTTTCCAATCTTGATTTTGGCAACTGCATCATTGTAAAAGTTTTTAAAATATAATTCGCACACATGCAGGTCTGTGCGAGAGAGAGGGAAATTTAAAAGGAGTGGGGTAACAAGCTGGTAACGCTGAGTGTGATACGGCATCTGATTAGCTGGACTCCAGAATCCTTCTCATTTGAAACATAATAATCAAGTGGCAGCATTAGACGTTACCGCCCAGCTTGTTCGTTCCGTTTGATCTTGGTACTTGACCAAATTGAAGTAGTATTAATTTTTAAGTTTATGATTAATAATATGGGTAAACAATAAGGGTACCAGAATCTTTAGAAGGTTGTGGTATAATTTATCATTTTGACGATGGTTCCAAAACCCAAGTGTATAATGCTTGGTCAAAATTAGAATCCAAATACTTATTGATAACAACGTTCATCTAAATCATGCCACAAATTTTGTGTAAACAAGATATGCAACTATTACCTATTCTTATAGCTCTATTTTAAAACATTTTCAGCCAACGCCGTTTGGCTAGAAACCATTAACAGCCAGCTATATTCTCAATGAAGAGTCAGAAAGTATTCTGATGTTCGGAATTGAAATTGGATGACAATCTCCTTGGAAAGAAATAAGCTGTTTTCACTGGTAAAGATTGACTATAAGATCACATACAATCCCTCGGTCGCCTTCAGTACACAAACACGCTCGCTTGTACTCCGCACCGGTTACCCACCGTCATTCTCATGTATTTTAGAAGATACTGGCAGCAACTTCGGTACATTATTTATACTGCAATCACGAGTTGCCTGTGGTGAAAAAGCCCAGTTGGTAAACGTAAGTTCAGTGTCAACAACTCCCACAAAACTTCTTTGTCACCCTACTGTATCCGAGGGCAGATACCTTGTTTACACTAAAGCTAAAATTGTTATATATTTTAAATCAGGGTGTATACAAATGAATATCGGGATTTTAACTCTTTATAATATTTATTACATCCAACTTACAGTTATAAATGATATGTCAAATGAAAAAGCAACTCAAACGGTTTTACCAAGAACCTCATAAATGACTATCCTTTGTAACACGGCACACATCAAGTCTATAGCCGAGCTCTTCCCAAACGTTGATAAGCGTGTATTCAGTAATTGTAGCAACAACTGCTTCAATCCGGTTTCTTAATTGAGGGGGGTCAGCTGGTAGCGGAGGCACGTACACACGATCCTTCATGAAGCCCCAAAGGTAAAAATCGCATGGCGTTAAGTCAGGAGAACGAGGAGGCCATGCATAGCAAGCCCTGTTATTGGGACCCTTGCGGCTTATCCAGCCCTTGGGTACAGTGACGCACAACCAATCGCGTACTTCGTTATGCCAGTGAGGTGGCGCACCAGCTTGCTGTAAATTGAAGTTCTCTGGCTCATTTTCTTCTAACTAAAGGAAGAGCCATTGCTCTAGTGTAACAAGGTAAGAAGTGCAAGTTACAGTAGCTTCATCAAAAAAGAAATGCCCATAAACTTTTCGCCGGGATACGGCACAAAGAAACATTCACTTTAGGGGAATCTCGTTGCATTTGTCCCATCTCGCGAGGATTCATCAATGAAGACAACACGATCCATAAAATGGTCATCGTCATGAAACAACATGTCGTTTGCGAAGTTGGCATTAAATCTGTGCTCTGTCGGCTTTAGAGCCTGTAATAACTGTAAACGGTAAGGAAGTAGCTGTAAGCGTTTTCTTACAACTTTCCAAACAGTCGACACAGGAACTTGTAATTCACAACTAGCCTTCCGGACTGATTTCTTTGGGCTGCGAGTGAACGACTCTCTCACTCGCTCAGCAGTCTCTTCACTTACTCTTGGTCGTTCCGTACTCTTCCCTTTACAAAGGCAGCCGGTATATTCAAACTGATGATACCATCTACGAATGTTATTATCACTAGGAGGATCACAACCGAACTTAATACGGAACGCACGTTGCACAGTAACTACAGATTCGGTCTTAGCAAACTGCAAAACACAAAACGCTGTTTCCTAGTCGCCATCTTTGCTACTACCGCTGTCTGGCGGATTGCGGCAGAAACATTGCACGCATATGCGTACTGATGTCAATAAACAAAACTCTTTGAGTTGCTTTTTCATGTGACATATCATTTATAACTGTAAGTTTAATGTAACAAATATTATAAAGAGTTAAAGCTCCAACATTCATTTATATACGCCCTGTATAATAGTTACTCGCAATATGAATTGGTAAAAGTGGTTTCTTCTAAGGAATATTATTTATGTTGAGTTATTATTTTAGCTGTAAGTGTTCAAGTTTGCTTCGTAAATAAATAACGTTCCACTACAATACCATATTTATTGATTTTAATGAACTGTAAAATGAGAAGTTGGTTCTTAATCTACAGATTCTGTTGTGACTTCTGTCAAATGTTTCTATTCAATGGCACTTCTATTTTTAATGTTGTGCTCTGTGGAATTGGGGATATAGTTCTGTAAGTGTAACAGTTCACTGGTGTCTTTTATGTATTTGAATGTTAACTCGTGGATATAAGAACCTTGGAGTTATTAGCAAAGCGCTGGAAATGGTCCTACCCCAAGAATTTCAAAATAAAATAACAAAAACAGAAAGTTCGTGTCAAACAATATTTCACTTACTCTGGATACATTTTCAAAATTCATTCACGAACATCCGCGGTGGTGCAGACAATTTGATTGCTTAGTTTCGGAAGACCAGTTCCACCAGTTCATTCAATACTGAATATTCCTATATTTACGCATTTGTTGCTTTGAATACCATGCTTCGTAGGTTATCGGAAGCAATCGTGTGAGTATATTTCGGTAGCATTGGCCATAGTGTTTTACGTAGATTAGTATTTAGTGGTGATAACAAGTAGGAAATCGTTGTGACGTTTTAAGTTATTAGCAAAAGTGTGTGAACTGCATACTTTCTGCATTTTAGGCTAACAGTTCACGCAATGTGGGCGAACACTAGGAAAAATTGGAACTTTTGAGTGGAGGGAGGAAGCAGAAATATGCTTTCTTGTAGTCTGAACAGTCTTGCAATACATGAAGGGCCCTGTGTGACTGTACAATAGAAAGAGTAATGAAGAGTAGCCTCAGTTCTTTGAGCTATTTTTCTCTCTTATTTTAATAAATATTATTATTTGGTGCTTCCCTCGCTTTGAATGTCACGCCTAGCCACTGGTTATCGGTCAACGTTTTGCTGAACAAACTTGTATTCGTATTCTTTTGAAAATTCTTGAATTATTTATTTGCCAAGATTAAACAGATCATCTAAATTAGGGAATACTATCTTCATTTCTCTCGCCCTTTCTTCCCAAAAGCTGATCTGGAGAAGTCTCGAAAACGTTCTTTGTCTTTAAGGTGAGAAGGTACTGCAGTTGGGGTTAAAATTCATTTTTTTAATTTGTTATAATATCCTCCCTCTAGATTACAAATATATAGTTAAAAAGTTCATTGGAGCATTTTTTATACCTAATTTGCTTATTATATTAGTGGCTGTTAAGTATTTGCCACGCCCCTTTTCGTAAACTTTCAGAAAATTGATCATAACTTCTGTAATACTGAACAGATAATTCTGAACTAAGCCTTGTTTTGTAAGAAATGTTCCAAGCTTTCTGCTGATACCACTGTAACTCCAATGATGCTAGTTTTTCTTTTATCTTTGGTTGTGTATGTGAACAGTTATTTGTTCAGAATAATATTTTATATTAGTTATTGGTGAATATATGATATGGGTAGGCCAAAAACATTTCGAAAGAGAAAGCTTATAGGCAATCGTTTTACCAAACATAGAAAAGTAAATGTAGAAAATATAAATAGAATAGACAATGAAATCACATGTAATATTGAGGTTAGTAGGCCCAGTTCAACAATCATGATAGTAATCATATACAGAAATTGATGAGCTGCGAGTCCTGAAAGCAGATAAAATGGTTGAAGAACTGGCCAAGAAGGCAAGAAAAATGAAGAGGAACTTGAAAAGAACAAGTGAGAATACAGAGGGTCAAGACTATGCAGCAGGAATGTTCTGACTCATGTGAGAAGTCAGTAATCAATATATAAACTTTAAACCTGTTTTTCTCAGTTTAACATTTTTTCAGGTTCCGGTACATTTTTTTAGAAAACTAATCAACATATGAATTTTTTGTGTGTATTAAGCATTCTCATAAGAGTAATAATAAGATAAGGATTTTTCTCTGAAATTCATAATACTTCCCTAAAAAAAAAAAAAAAAAAAAAAAAAAAAAAAAAAAAAAAAATTCTGAATTTCAGTGCTTTTTTTTACTAAAACTAAAGTAATTATAAAAATTATCAGTACAAAATTTTCAAATAATAATAGGTATTATTAAAGCTAAAGGTTTTAAGAACATGCCTGAAACTTTTCATGTACATATCTATAATAATTTCTTAGTAGGTGCACCCAAAAATCATGGAAATAGCATTGTGGAGATATGCAGTACCTTCACTTCTAAAACTTTTTCGTTGGAGAAGCTGCTTCTTAGCCAAAGTGATCTTCTAATACTTGTAATTTCTGTTTCAATGTAAGTCTGTTTTGGCTGTTATGGATTTTGAATTTCATTTGCTTTGTTCGAAAGCTATTTGAGTTATTCAAATGATCAGACATTAAATTAGCAGGACAGCTTTGCTCCTCACACGCGAGCTTTGAAAAAAAAGAATGAAAAATTTTGAATTTGAGGATTTTATTCACTCATTTTTAAAACGTTGTATTGTTAATGTGCATATTTGTGATGCGTTTCTGTATTTTTATTTGTTATGGATTGTAGTTTATTGCTTGCAATCGAAAGCTGCGCCATGGTTGAGTGGTTACACCACACGACTCTCACGAAGGTGGCCCTGATTCGATTCAAGGCGAATGCAAAGTGACATTGTGGTGGACAACACGGCGCTGGGGCGGGTTTTCTCCGGCATCTCCGGTTTCCGATCGTTCCATCATTACTTTTCCTATCATTTCATCTCGCCTCTATACTATCATCACACGCACACCAGGTATCGGGCTGATCACCCATCCTGGTTCTCTATCTAATCCAAAGCTTCGGTTCCTCGACCCGGCCTTAAAGGATAGATGAACAAGAATCCCATAACAGCGCGATAAGTGGAATACTAGGGATAAGGTAAATAAGAAAAAGAGGTTGACAGTCAAAAAAGTTATAGTGTTTTCAAGTGCTCGGCGAATTAATACATAAGTTGCACTACATTTCGCTTGAAAAATGCAATAAAGTGCAGCAGCGCATTTGAAATGCTGAATACGTCTTTTGGAAAGTGTACTACGAGTAGGACAAGAGTCAACAAGTGGCAGAAAGGTTTCAAAGAGGGCCGAGAAGATGTTGAAGATGACGCGCTGCCATGGACACCCTCCTTCAATAATTACTGACGACAATGTGGAAGAAACAAACAAAGTGGTTCTGGAAAATAGCCGAATCACTTTTAGAAAGGTAGAATAGAATTGTGGCGAAACCACTTGAGGAAATTGGATCGCAATAATACTGCTACTCACACCTCAAGTATTCTTCGTGATTTTTGTGGGGAAAAAAAGCCACCGTATTCCCTAGACATGGCTGCTCGCGGCTTTTTCTTCCACCGAGATTGAAGTGAATTTGGAAGGACGTTGTCTGCCACCATAGATGAAGTAAAAACAGAATCAATGAAGGAGCTGAACACCATAACATAAAGTGAGTTCCAGGATGTGCTTCCAGCATTAGAAAAAGCGCTACATTAAAGTCCAATTAATTTGAGGTGACTGCAACTAAAAATGCACCCCAAATGAAATAGTCTTTTACCAATCCTGGAAGGAGACTGAGTATGATTTATACATGAGAAAAGTTGATACATGTATCATCAAAGGTTCCACATGTATAAACCATCTTCAATCTCCTTCCAGGATTGGTAACAGAGAATTCATTCAATGTGCTGTTTTACTCAGCTATTACCTCAAGTTAATTGGAGTACTTTGAAGCAGACAAAGTTCATTGATGTTTAATAAATATTCTTTAAGAGAAAATAAAATTCTCTTATTTATATATACGAGAATATACAAGATACAAGATATTTTTTCAGATATTTTTTTCAACGTAGTCTCCTTGTAACTCTACACACTTCTCCCAGTGATGCTCCCATCTCTGTAACCCCTCCAGATAGTACTCGGCGTTTTTCTCTGCAAAATAATTGTTCACGAAGGTGATTGCCTCTTCATTTGACGAAAATCTCTGTCCTCCGAGCGCAATTTTCAGATGAGGGAACAAAAAGAAGTCGCTTGGGGCTAGATCTGGTCAGTAAGGCGGATGGTCAAGCAGTTCAAACCGTAATTCGTGCATTTTCGCCATTGCAACCGCTGAGGTGCGTTGTCTTGGTGAAACAGGATTTTCTTTTTCTGCAAATATGGCCGTTTTCCGCAAGTTCTGTCTTCAGCTTGACAAGTGATGATACATAGTGTGCTCCTGTAATGTTTTTTTTTTTTTTTCTTTTTGAAGATAATCGATTAAAATAACTCTATAACTGTCCAAAAAAAACAGTTGACATCACTTCCCAAGCCGAAAAACAGTTTTTGCTTCTTTTGGAGCCGGTTCTCCCTTTGCAGTCCACTGTTTGGACTGTAGTTTTGTTTCGGTCGTATAATGGTATATCCAAGTTTCATCTACAGTAATTAATCGGCGCCAAAATTCGGATTTATTGCGCCTAAACTGCGCCAAAAGAGCGTTGGAAATGTTCATTCGAACACGTTTTCGGTCTAACGTGAGCAAACGCGGCATCCAACATGTTTAAATGTTTATCTAATAAGTGACAAACACGTTCTTTTGACATGTTCATAGCCTTTTCTATCTCTCTCACTTTAATTCGGTGGTCGTCTGGCACTATTTGGTGAACTTTGGCGACGTTTTCGTCGGTAGTTGCACTTTTTGGACGTCCCGAATGTTCATGGTCTCCCAAGCTCTTGCGGCCACGTTTAAATTCAGCTGCCCAAAGCTTCACTGTGGTAAATGATGGTGCAGAGTTCCCATACACACAATCCAACTCATCTTTGATTTGGGTAGGCGTATTGCCTTTCAAAACCAAATATTTAATGGCAGTTCGATACTGTATTTTATGCATTTTCATAAAAACACATCAACTTACTTAAACTACTATTACATAAGGACTGAGCGTTTAAAATGGCTGAAACTTTGGTAAGTAGCTCTCAATAGATGGAAAACGAAATTCACTTCCTTTTATTATATAGATAACTCACCCTGACCAAGATTCAAACACGTGGGCTCTTGAACGTGAGGCAGACACGTTATCGAGGTAGGCACAAACATTGTTGTTAACTGCGTGACAAGTAATAATTTAGAATAATGTAATAATTTCTAATACACAAAGGAATCATAACAGATATCTAGTTTCAGCCATTGTTATGTAAACAAAGAGGTAAACAGTTGAATGTGTTCACCATCTGCCGTGCTCTGAGGTGCTCTAAAGACGAGGAACATATTATAAAGTACTGGAAAATCATCCTTTACGAAAGTGTTGGTAAGTAGGGTGATACACGATAGGGACCGCCACCTGTTACCACATTCCTGAAGGAAGCCGATTCTTGCCCTCAAAATTTGATCTGCACGCGATCAGCACACTGCGTCATTAGATGTCACGTCTTACTTATCTGGAGCCTTGTATGTACATAAACTCAGGTCTTTCCACATACGCAACTCAAAATTTCTAAACTCAAACGTGCGTGCCTTTAATGAATTGCAAACTAAATACGTTTACAAGAATTGTAATTCAGCAAAACTTCTCTAAAAGGGAACGTGATATTTCCGGCATTTATTTTCTGTCTAGGCAAGTTTCCGTCTTACAGAAGTTTGTGTTTGAATACAAAGGAATTATAAAAACTGTAGTAGCACAGGTTTACAGGAAGGAATAATATACAATGAGGTGTAAATAATAATAACTGATATGTATTACGTATTATATTTTCAACTCTGTAGCAGGATTTCAATTCTGCTACACATGCGATGACTGAAGACGACGAACTATAAGCCATGCGTTGTGAAAATTATGTTGAAACAGAAGTATTTGGTGCTGGGGGGATGGTGCGATGTTGAAGATGCTATGATCCCCACGTTGTGGCGACATATGTAGTAGGATTTCTCCGTTGTTGTGGGTTTCGATGCCCCCAAAGTTGCGGCGACATATAATAGCAAGATTCGTGCTGGTATCTCGTTTCCCGTCGTTGGTCTTACTTCGTCGATCTTACCTTCGTCCAAAATATTATGACTTGATGAAGATGTTCCCCGAAGTTATCAGGAAAATCCTTAATTATGCCTCGGCTAGTTTTAAATATTTTTCTGTTATATTCTTACTTACGAGCAATGAAAACTCTAAGTTACAAAGGTGGTAACGAGTGAAAAAATTATTTAGATTTTTAATTTGAATTTCTATAAGGAATCAATCTAACAGTTAAAATTGAACTAACGCTTAAATATTTTCGAGCAATTTAAAAAGCGTCCGATATCTTCGGCGTTCCAGAAAGAAAGACTAGTTCTCTTTCGGTTTCTACACCAAGATTATTTAATCCTTCGTTACTATCGCTACCCATATATTACTTTTATATGATTGCCCGACTTACTACTACGTCACTACACTACGTAATACAATTATTACTACGGCTAATCACAAAATGACATATTTTTACACAATTTTGTTTGTTTTTCTTTTATAAATTTTAAACGGTTTTACAGAATTTGTGTACATACAAACTATGTTTTTAAAAATAAAAAAAGTTCACAGTTTTCTTCCACTCGTACTTGATCACACAACGAAACTGAGAATGAACGCACTACAAAACAGTTGTACCTTACCATGTGTGTTGGAACAGAGTTGAGAAAGCTACTGGTTTGTTTTTCCTTATCCTCGAAGTATTACAGTTTATGACTTTATGCTTCATAGAACTTCGGTTCAAGCACAATCATACTCATAACCATTGCGCTTTATAAAATACGTTCGTTGTAACCCATTACACATAAAGTAATTTGTCTTAATCAAATTATTTACCCAAACGGTTCCCAAAAAGTATTTGCGTTTCCACGTTATGCAGTTGTCCGGCTTAGAGTATAACTTTACATTTTCTTTTTTCATTTTTTTTTCATATTTTCATTTTTTCATATTTTTTATAATTTACCTCCTCCCACGTTAAGTCATATCGGACGATGAATGAAATGGGTGAAATGATGCTCAAATGAGCCCGGGGTCCATAGAGCTTAGAGTTACCCGACATTCGTCTTTCAGCTTAAGGGAAAACTCCGGAGAAACCTTATCCAGGTAACTCACCCAGACCGAGATTCGAACTCGGGACCTCTTGAGCGTGAGGCAGACATACTACCACCACGCTACCGGGGCGGGCATAGTAATAACTTTACACGGGAAATAACTATGTACCTAATATGTCCGAGGACTTCTCAGGCAGCAAGCCAGATGAAAAGACGATTTGAAATCGACGTTTCGGGAGTGTGCACCTCTTCCATCATCAAGATATTTTAAGAAATGCTAGAACCACAAATGCATAAATGGATATAACACAAATATAAACAAAGACAAAACACTATCAATATTTGCATTACTGAAAAAAAGACTGTTTTCAGTAAATTAAATGTCAGGTCAGGAGATGGCGTGAGTATAGAAAATGGGTCAAAGAAACGTAACTACTTAACTTGATGATCAAGCTGTACAGATCTCTGCTTCTTAAGCTGACGGATTTCCATTTTAAGGCCGGTTTCCAAGAGGAGCTGAACTGAAATCCAGCATCACGACTAAGCGTGCTCCTCTCGGAGGAAATGCTCAAAACCTCCTTAACTCTCCGCTCTCAGTAAAATCGCAACGCACCTTGGAGATGCACTAACAAAATGGTATCCTGTAGAACAAACTAGAGGACAGATGACAATCAAACTCCACGTGGGTATAGGTGAAAGGTATAGCTGCGACAGTAATTTCGAATCACCTCTTATAGTAGATTTTTATATGATCAATTCCCGCTACCTTCTTGACAGAATGTATTAAGACTTAACGGAATATCATTGGTACTGACTTGGTATCCTGTTACGAAGTATGCGCTCCTAGTCGAAAGTTATCTATTCTGTCTGCAGCTTCTCTTCCTTAAGTTTTTCAGTAACCTTTTGAAGAGCCCTGTATAATGTTTAAGAATTCAAGTTGTTTCCTAATCAGAGGGAATGAACAGTCCTCGGCATTTCGACTCTCGCTAGAATACAATAAAGAACTTTTAATAAGTACGCTTATTTGCATACAATCTTGATTTTAACTTCATATGCTGACCAGAAAATGGCCCTCGTTGATGAGAGGAAAAAGTTGAACTTATTATTCCATTTTAGAATGTTTGAAGTAAAAATAAACATCGTGAAACAATGTTCCCAGAAGCTGTAAACATACTCTGTCCTCTTGTTTCTGTATTTAAGATCTCACTAGGCACGCTAGTGGACAATGCATTACGTTATTCCAATTTATGAGAACTTTTCTAAATAGTTATCCTGAACCCCCAGCTGTGTTCTCCCGAGCCTATATGATTAGCATATTCAGGCGTCTAATAAGAAGCCAATATAAAAACGATTTATAATTGCTCTGGTTGTGCCAGAATATATTTAGTGAAGTTAGATGGTACTTGGGAAGAAAATAAGTACCTGTATGACAGCCAGGCTACATATAACTATTCAGAACTGTCTTTGGAGACGTGTAAGTAATGTATAATTTATAGCAGTCATTACACTGTTATGTGATATATATTTTCAAACATTTTTGTATAGTAACTACAAATACGCAGTGATTTATATATTATGTTTACCTAGATATATCTAAAAGTTACTTGTAAAACTTGGACTTGTGGAAACATTCACATATTTATATCACATAAGTGACATAATGGAGTGGAATGGACTACCCTATGAAGGGGATTCAGCACGGAGGTCCAAAACTTGGTCTATTGTACCTCTACCCCAAACTGTGGCACCCCCGGGAGGAAGGATGAGGCGAGAGTAGGTAGAGGGTGCCAAGGAACCACGACAATGCAGATATAGGATCACTACAAGTGACCAGTTAAAACTCCCCGGCAGACCAGTCCAACAGGCATCCCGCCCTCCGTGGTCCTGAGACGGTCCAACAGGTCGGCCCGGATACCGGAGACCATCCTACCGGAAGTTTTACCAAGAGCCAGGAATAGGAAGTTCGTACCGCTCGCCGTTCCCTATGTAGGTTGCGAGCGATCCTCTCCCGGCATCCAAACAAGTTATAGATAAGAAACGCACAGCGGTGAGGCATTGCAACTGTGTGTCCAGAGAAAACAAATGCCCGAGACATTCGTAAATGACATCTATTTAGATCGTTATGTACAACATGCAAATTCTTATATAGTACATACGGGTTTGTCTCTGGCTGATATCATTATTTCAATAGGCACATTGTGGCAATACCCAAGCAATTGTAACGCGGATTGTAACATTTCCTGATCGAATGTAAAATAAGATATAAATAATAAAATTAATTTCTTAAATATCTGAAGACTCTTACTAGACAAAATGCCAAAGCAGCAATTTTAGTACATATTTACTTTTCTGCAGCCGTATTAATAAAACCAATAATGTACCTCTGAAGCTTTTCACATGAAAAACTCATTCTATGTCTCGTAAAACAAGATTTAGATGTTTGATAATCTGTTGCATGTTCGTTAATGATTTCAGCTAATTTAGTTTCTCGATCTGGCTTCTCTTTTTACCATGTTCTGCTGAAGTATCTCACTGAAATATAAATGTAAATAATGAAGTAAATAAGGACATGAATAAGTACACTTCTAGAAAACATAAAATAGTTGTACAGCAAATTTAGTTGCTCATCTTTGAAGCACAACAATGATGTTATTCGAACGTTTTCCTTCCTACCAACGTGCTTTGTGTCATACAGTTACACCTGTTTTACAGTAATGAGTTGCATTCTACGATGAACCTTACCCTTGCTAGTAGCGCTACGTTGTATAGCCATACCTGGCCGCTCTTACACTGCTCAAGGAAATCAGTACGAACTTCCTACTGCCTCCACAAGAGAATAAGTCTCCGAGGCCTGAGACGCAGGGAGTTTGGAGAAGGTTTCTACACCTCCCTGGAAAGGTTTATGACACGTCATGTCAGTTCAGTTACAGAGCATTCAAACACATTCTGATGGCTTCTACTTTTGTGAATGAATCTCCTTGGTTTTAGTGTGCAGAGTGAATAGGGCGCATGTTTTGTCTAACGGTCTGCTCCTTGTGTAGCAAGCTTTCTCTGCCACAGACATTCGCTGTCCTTGTCCCACTGTGTAAGGCAGCACATTCCTTTCAGAGACTTACTTTGCGTTGCTGGACAGTAGCTTTGCCAAGAGGGAGATGAAATGGAGGTACAGGAACTTCGGGGGATATAATTAACTTACACAGCATTCGTGTGGATACCTAGCAAAACCACAAAAAAGAGGTCAGATAGTTCGACCACTGGAATCGAACCCGGGCTCTCGAATGAAGCCATGTGAGTACTATTCATATCCCATACGGTTTCTTCTCACGTCCTTAAAGCAATCTTTATCTGTACAGGACGTATCTAAAACTTGTCAGTAAAAGAGATCGTAATTAACCCATTCTATTAGCTTTGATTGTTTTAATTTAATTTTGTCTTCCTTTTCTAGATCTAAAGATAATAAGAAATAACAATACACTAAATTTGGCATTTACAGAAACTCTACTCATGCGGATAATTAGATAAAAAAATAAAAGCTTTAAACTTTTTAGCATAAACTTAGTGTTTTTTAATAATTTGATTTTATAAGTTAAAAACATACACTTGAGTAAAGAGGAATTTATTAGAGAAAATAAGCACTGCTTTAATTAATGCTTTGATAACAATTTTATACACCAAAGGACTGAAAAATTAAATATAAAAGTTGTAAATTATGTTTCTATCCTTAAAAGATAAAATATAATTATACTTTTAAAAAGTTTACTTACCATCATTAGGCTAATAAACAGTTTCAAAACTTTTTAAAGAATTTGTTACAATGTTGCTTTCTCAAAATAAATGTAGTATAAAAAGTCTGCTACATTTTTTAAAAAGGATGAAATTTCCGATAGTAAAACATATGGCATTTATCACTTTAATGGTTTAGATCGCCACGAGGTTTACATTGGAATGACCAAACGTAATTTAGAAACCAGAATAAAAGAACATTTTAGAACTATTAGGTATAAACAGACTGATAAATCAGTCATGGCAAATCACATATGGTCACCTAGCCATGAAATAAGTTTAGATTTAATAAATCCAAAGTTAAGTTATTAAAAAACAATTAAATGGTGCGATAGATTTAATAGTTTTGTGACAAAATATTTATTTTGAAAAAATAAATGGCGTAATGAGTTTTGAAATATCACCAATCGATTCTGTCTTTCAGTTTGTTTTATATTCAGAGTTGGTAGTAAACTTATCCATCCCCTAGCGGCTGTAACTATAACAGCCGGAATAAATAGACTGACGATGCAAATAACGATTTGCGAAAATAGACTCTTACATTCCGAGGAAAGTTAATAAATTTTAATAAAAATGTAAGTGAAGTTCGTGACAAATACTGTGTGTCGAGCACAAGAAGACAAGGTAGAGGAATGTGTTACGTAATCAGTTTTGCTATCCGCACGGTGTTTATGCTACTCTCTGTTTCATATAACCTTGCCCTGCTGACATGTATCACTCCGCGTGCAACTACCTTCCCCCTCATCCTAATTGGCTAATGCTTTCGCGCTATAGGCCATAAGCGGTGCCTTCCCGTCACATTTAAAACTGCAGTAAACTTCATAATAATTGCCAGGAAGATAGAAATAAGAATATGAAGAATATGAAGGCATGCTAAACTAATGAAGTTTATAATGAAACTGAGCAAGTTGAAACTGAATGAATGAGCAATGAAACTGAAACAAGTTTATAATGAAAGGCCTTCAGCCTTTTCCACTGGGATTTTTTAAAACCAGCACACATGCCTTGCAAAAATGCTTGTCTTTCAATTTTAAAAGTCGTGTCACGGCATATTTGTGTGTCCATCATTCACCTAAGTCTCGTCAAGGTAGTTTATTGTGCGATTTGTATCCCGGTACAGTTGATTTTCCTTAAATAACGTCTTCGCCACACAGTAATATCGCCCCTGGAGTGGTAAGTTTTCCTGTTGTCTCAATTTCATGTCGCGATGTTCCTACGCATCTAAAACACCTGCAAGTTCAGAGCACAGCTGTTCGACTTCTCTCACTGACAAAGACGGATTCCTCTCTGTGAGTGCATTAAACACATGCAACACAATTCTTTTTTCGCCGATTTGTAAAGGTTTTCCCTTGCGATGCTTCAGCGAAAAACTGACGGTAGATTCTGCCATTATACATATAATAAGTACACGCGCAATAAACGATCAATAAAATAATTTAGCTCTCGCACTCGGCGCAACCCACCTTCGAATGGTGATATATGACTAATCCAGTTCAAAACAAGGTCAGTGATGAAAGCCATATAAACAAATGTACCATTACTACCGCTAAATAACGTGCTATCGTGTCATGTGCTTGAGAGCAAAGGAACCTCCTGTTTACTTCGTTTAAGAATTAACATACATTTCAGATAAATCAACTCTGTTACGTGATATATTTAATTCAAACAGTTACGAAAATATAAATTTGACAATTCTCTTCCAACATGTAAAGATATATCACCATATAAAATAAAGAACTAATTTTTACCTTACAACAGTATATACTACAATAGCAGCCAATGAGAGGTTATAAGGTCACGTGACCGTTAAGAGAAACGGGGCAAGCTTATGTGAAACAAGAATTAGGTTCGTTTACATTACACAGTTGTTGACATATAACTCACCCATACATAATACCTATCACTGCAGTTACTGCAACGAGCATTAGATATTACATATGACTCATGTGCACTTTTATACACTCATTTCCTAGCAAACAGATGAACTAACAGAGCAGATAAACAGCTCAAATCCCTCTCCCCCTGATTCCTCTCTTGCCTTCTAGTGGTAGGTACAGTCTAATTTTTAAAAGAAGATATGTGAAGGTCATCAGGCAAGGTATGCGTAGGGTTAGAAGGGAAGGTCGTTGCTACGGAAACGTAAACAAAGGTTGCCAGTTTGGATACATTGGTGAATCACATACTCCTCAGGTAAGTTATCGCTAGTTTTGTGCGGGAAACAGAATTTGCTTGAGTATTCAGTTACGCTGTGTATTGTTAACCTACTTTGTTAAAACCCAATTAAAATACGTTTTTATGGAAGCAAGACGTAGTGGCGGTAGGATTAGAGGTGGACCGAGAAATCATGGTCCATGACAAAGATCAGCATACGGTTGGGGTGTTACATTGCAGCTAGAGAATTTGTCTGTTCTCTTAGAGAATTCTTCCAATAGGAAGATGAGGGTTTCTTCCTTATCAATGAACAGCTTACTCCTTTTATCCAAAAGCGAGTCTCATGTCAGTAGATGTGCTTGCACGTAAAAGAGTTCTTGTGGGTCAAAATTTTGGCATATCGGCGGCTTTGATATGAACATATCAATTAACAAAGTCATTAATAATAGTATATTGCGATATTAATGTATACGGAACGAGGAAAGGTTTGAAAAAAACCCGAGTTTGTTCAACTCTCGAGATTCCGTTATGTGCTTACCACATGTGTGTTCCATATTACTTTTTGCACTATGTGTATTTATATGAATCTGAATGTTAGTAGTTAAGATATTAGCTGAAATGTTAATAAATATAATTGAAGATAAGTGTTAGATTTTAGAACGTGCATCGCATATATGTGTTTCTGTGGAGAAATACCGCACTGTGCGGGAGTTTCAACTTAAAATGCATAGCAACAATATCGGTAAGTATGGAATATAATTTACATAGTACCAAATTTATTTAAAAGAACTCACACATGTGAAGACGCTACAACTCAGTGAATGTGTGAACAACTTATTTCTGTTTTTAAAGTAGGCTAATACAGATTAACTGTGCATATTTTTGTTGAGGTGGCATAACTCGAACACTTGTTTATGTTTCTAGTGTTGAGAGGATAAAGAAAGGGGATCTACTGGGCAACATTGCACTACCCACGTGACATTCACGTTATCTTCTTTCAAAAATCAGACTGTAGACAGTAATTATATTTTATTGTAATATTTGTTACGTTACCGTTATCATCATATATTTTTACATATTAATTACGAAAGTGTATGTTAAAGTACCTTGGTTATTCATTGGACTAATTATTTTTCAAAGCCAGCCTTACTCCATTCTAAATTTTAAGTGTTCCTTTGTTTTGGATTTTGGATTAAATTCATTCTTATATAAAGGAGGGATTCTACCAAAACACTCGTGCTGCCTTAAAGTGTTATAATGAAGCCTTATACGTTGTTGAGGTATTTTGTTACTAAACGCTCATGTTTGAAAGCTGAACCAGTTTGACTTGTTTAGAGTAGCTATGATAATATAGCAGAGGTTATATATTTCACATTACCTACTGTGATCTAAAATTACTACTGCATCAGAGCAGAAATATTTCAGCAGTTCCACTCCATGTTTGCAAGATATAGCAGTCAAAATGCTGAAGTCGTCAAAAGAAGTCACCTCGGGGTCGATAGCTTGCAGCGTATGGTGACATCACCGAAATATGTGCTTATGTGTTGAATTTTGCTCCCTTTTATAGAGCTCAGCGCCCCTCTGGCACTATTCCAAATCCATTTGGTGATCCTGTAGTCGTCAACAGTGTCCATGATCGCTGTGTCGACACTCTATGACTCTATGAGGTGAACTGGCAGCTTGATTTATGGGAGATTGCGCGTGACGACCACCTCCGGGAGGGAGGGTTGAGCTGAAAGGATACTGTAACTGTGAGGGTTGCATAGAATCAAACGTCTGGTTTGTAGCAATATAGAACACTTCTTATTACAGTAAAAAGATGTGAAATTGATAGTCAGCTGTCTTCAAGGCCGTCTCGGTGCTCCGCCGCACGTAAACAAATGAAAGAAATCACCGAGGTACACTTCAATCGTCTACTGTCGCAATAAACATTACATAGTACAGCTCCGATGATCACACAACTCCCTCAAACACTTTGCCGGTATTTGGACCTCCAGTCATTGTTTCTAGAATGCCAGGACCTTCCGAGAACCTTCGCGGCGGCAAGAGAAAGACAGAAAATGCGCAGCCTCTCTCTGTCTCTTTCTTTCTCTTGGCATACATCCAGCTCTCCTGCCCACGCGCCCGGCTGCCGCTTGTCACGCCAAGCACAACAATGCCATCGGTGACAATACTAAGATCGGCTGAACCTGTTGAGAAACGTCATTGTTAGTGTTTCAAATGGGATGATGTTTGTCCTTGAGCGCTACTAGGTGAGCAACCAATCGGAGTCCTGCGGTGTTGTCGTATGGCATTCCCCCTATGTGGTGTGTGACAAGCGCCAACCTAGTCAATCTCTAATAAATACTATTTGCGCCAAAAAAGCTCAGATTTTGCAAAAAGTGATCCATGAGGAAGGAGAAATTAATGTATTTAACATAACCGTAAAAAATCCCATATGTTTAGTTCAATATAGTTTTCCTAATACAAATAAATAAAATAGATACCATTATATTATAACAATGCATTGCGACGTAAGCACTGTAATGAATGAATGAATGGTGATGATGATGATGGTGATGATGATGATGATGATGATGATGATGATGATGATCATGATGATCATGATCATGATGATACATAAGGGCGCTCAAATACGGCGGTCATCAGCGCCCTTTAAAAAACTAGTCATGGCAAAAGTCACATAAAACTTTCTACAAACTATACAAGTGTAACAAAACCTATTAAAAATACACGTACATAACAAACATCAATCAAAACCTACTAAAAATTTCGTTCACTAAATCCTAAACTCTAAACTAGAAAAGAATCTAAAATCCTTCTCCACGGGTCTCCACGCACGGCCTACATGTGGGTGGGCCTATTGACCGTCTCCCTCAACCACGAAGGAGCCCACACGAGGGAGACTGTTGGCTCGGGACCCCGGGTGCGCCAAACCCGTACCTACCGAAGTAGGCCCCTGGGGGGACTGTAATGAATATCATTATTGGTTGGCATGTATGTGTGAACGTATATTTGAAATTACTCCGAACTGAAACGTAAACATTTGACATGACGTGATAAAGGAAATATGTACTTTGAATAAGCCAAGGTGTTTTCTAAATTCGATGAGAGGAAACAATACACTTCCTGCTGGTCTGGTAGAACGTGTCTGGTCACATTATATCTTTGTTTATGAATGGTTCGTAATCTCTATTCACTCTAAGGAGTTCAAAACAACATTATTCAGTTACTCTTCCATGAAAAGGTGCATCAGCTGGATCAATGAGATACCATCCACCTTCCCCCTTACCACTGCCAGAACAATCCAATTGAATTAATGTGGCCTCAAATTATTTTGCAAACAGAAATAATATTTTTTAAACTGACTGACGTTGAAAGACCTACTCGCGAATAAATTGACAAGGAATACATCAAGACCGGGTAAACTGCGTGAGACATCAAATAAACTACAAGAAGACGACATTTGGTAAGAAATAACACTAATGAGATTTTGTAACCTATAATCGTAAATTTGCAGTACTCAGACGATGAAGACAATGACAATGACGAATTATCTCTTAAAGTAGCATTCACAGCAATACGGATGTACCGCTGGTATGTTCGTTAGATTAGTAAAATAAGTAATTCATAAACTATAATCAATTTTAAACTAAATATTTAAACCATTGAACTTCGACCTTGAGCTCAGTAAGCCAGCACCTAATTCCTCCACCCAGCAAAGGGCCAGATGACCCAACAATATGACATTCCAGTTGTTTTAAGGGGGCAGCATTTCTTTTCAGAGTTCCAGTTACATTACCAACTGTCACATTAAGGAAAACGAACACTTACGAGCACCGAATCCGGTTCCCACGGAATTGGGCAGAGAGACTGATTTACAGCCTTGCTCCACCTCCCCCTTCAATTAACGCCCCCCCCCCCCCCATGGTCTCGCTACATTAACTTCCAGTTATTCACACCAGACAGCTTTGCAGGCAACATTCTTCATTCCAAACCTGCCTCAAGAAAATACCTGACTGACGTCAATTGAGATCATTTTATGGCACTTTGTCCATTCGCTCAGAAGTGCTATAATTATCTCGAGATTTCCTTGGAAAACGCTACCACACTTTCATCCCCAAAATGTAAATAAAGCAGATTTTTGTTTGGCATATACCTTGTCCGAATGAGGATTCAAATACTCCTTAGTTGTATTTTTGATAAGAGTTCAAGGCAGTTCATTTCATCCGGATTGTACTGGTTTTACTACAGAAATAGCATGTTGGGGAATTCCCTCCCTAAGAGATAAACTGAGATTTCCAAATTGTAATGTTTACACTTTATAAAACAACCAAATATGTTTTTGATAACAACATCGTGAGTGCAGGAATTTCCTCCCCCAGGACTTATTTTACATGCCAGTAAATCTACTAACAAGTGGCTATCGCTCTTAAGCACGCATAAAACTATCAATCTGAACCAGGAATGAATCCGTGACCTGAGGATCAATAGCCTTGTACTTAACCAACTGACCCAGCCATACCGATTCACTATATAAATACGAAGACATAGAAATACAAACAGTGTGAGTGTGAAGAGACTGAGTTATATATAAATGTAGTTTGCCTCCAAATGTAAAGAAGGTCTGCATTAATTAAACATTTTAGTAAATGAAATAGGAAAGCTAGAGAGCTTTTATATAAAGTTAAAAGGAAATGGAACTGGTTACCAAAAAAAGATGAGATGTAAAAATAGAGATGTAAACAAGGTGTAATTTTAAAAGAAATTAATGGGTAGCTAGTAGAAGTTTTATAATGAATGTGGTAAGTTAACAGCCTGGGCTGAACACTTAACCACATCTCTGTATTTGTAATAAGTTTAGTACAAATAAGTGAAAATGTTTATGCTCATAACAACACAAACCGGATATTCCTTTATATCCTAAGAAAAATCATTTCCAGAGAGAGGGTCAGGGAATGCAAATGACCCTCTCCAGTTTAAGGATAATCATCTGCAATAACGGGCCAAAGATTGTCAAAATTCATAAAAATGGATTTTATCGTTATTAAACATTACAAATTTTTCTACTTAAGTTCCTACGAGGTGTGTTCATTAAAGAATGATCATAATTTTTATACAGTCATAATTTTTCGCAATAAAATTCAATCTTATTATATTATGTTAGCTTAATATGAAACAAACACGCCGTAGTAGTTTCATTGTTGGTACTCTTGGTTCCCACCTGTGAGAACCGGGCAAGTTCAGACATGTACAGAATCGCCTACTGCTGCAATGGAGGTAAAATGCAGTTAAAGTTGATGATGGAGGAAGATCCAGAGTTTCTTTCAAACGTAATCACTGCTGATGAAACTTGGCTACATCATTTTGATCCTGAGAGCAAACAGCAAAGCTCAGTGTGGAAATCTCCTTCATCACCAACCCCCAAACTAGCAAAAGTGGTTGCTTCTGCTGGGAAAGTTATGGTCATCTCATTCTTTGATATTCATGGAATGGTTTATTAGCATGTTGTACCTGCACACACATATCAGTAAGTGGACAATACTACAGGGATATCCTGAAAATATTGCAAGTCCATATCAGGAGCAAAAGACCACATTTCCGCGAAGCAGGCTGGATGCTGCACCACGATAATGCGCGGCTGCATATTGCCAATGTTGTTGCTGAATATCTTGCAAAAATCACCGTGAAGTGCATCCCTAAGCCTCCCTATAGTCCGGGTTTAGCCCCAAGTTACTTTTTTCTATTCCCTAACTTGAAGAAACGTATTCGTGGAAGGCATTATCCATCATCAGAAGCAGTGGTGTAGGCTGTGGAGGCGATTTTGAAGGACCTCTCAAAAAACTGTTTCCAGCAGGTCTTTGAAGATTGGCATAAGCGCTGGGACAACTGCATCGCATTCAGGGGAGACTATTTTGAGAAGGACCATTAAAATTATGATGATGAGTAAAGGTACGCTGTCAAAAAAAAATTGTAATCATTCTTTATTGAACAGCCCTCGTAGGTAGTTTTTATTGCTGTACGAGCTTTAAACCACGTGACACATCAATATAAATGATTAAGAAGTCTAGCTTCGTATAAAATGGTAGTAAAAAAGTTTTTGCCTACCATAAGATGAGCTTAATATACCAGAGATGTTCTCAGAAATGATATAGAACATACGTAGTAGTAGCAGTAGCAATAGTAGTAGGGGAGTGTTTAACAGCCCTCGCACCTCCAAGATGCTTAGTACAATCCTGTCTACTTCTAGGATTAGGATTAGGATTTCATTACGGAAGGGATTCGGTACGTAGGCCACCATGCTGGGCCCATTGTTCATATACCCCTACGTGGAGCACCTCCGGGAGAAAGGATGGAGCGAAGGTGACAGAGGACAGCCGACTCAAGGAGACACGACAGTACAGAGGGCAGGGTCCCTACAGTTTACTTGGATAGAGACTTCCCCCGACTGTCCAGGACAACGAACTCACTCCTCTACAGCGGGACAGTAACGAGCCCTGCAGCCAAGACCTAATGGTCCCAGTCTGGCGATCCGAGTCAAAAAGGTCCCTGGCTGGCGGTTCCGAAATGGTCCCAGCAGAGGAGCGGAGACTGGCAACTGACCTACCGGAGGAGGAAGTAGTTTTCCGCAGAGCACATCATCCTGCCATGTACCGCCGAGACTCCCGCCGACACTTCTGCCTTGAAAGAGACCACCAGATGAGAGATGATGTGAAATGATAATGGAGATGAAATGGAGGGACAGGAAATTCAGGAGATGTAAATAACCTACCCAGCATTCGCCTACCGACCCGGGAAAACCCCCGAAACACTCATGGGTAAGGTAGGTCAGCCACGGGAATCGAACCCGGGCCTCCCGAATACGGTCCACAGACGACACCGCCTGAGCCATCCCGCTCGGTGCCTCCTTCTAGGAGTGCAGTGACACTGGAAGAATGCCCTCAAGTCTGAGAGTGGTAAGGAACCCAGGAATATTCGTGACAGGGAACTAAAGCTGCCACTAAATAATAATTTAAGTTTAGTAACAGAGAATAATAACTCAAAGAACTAAAGCTACTCTTTTGTACTCTTTCTACTGTAGAGTCACACATGATTTCAACGCATTTTCCCTTTGATTTTAAGCGCCTACAATTTCGCGTACGTTTGATCTTTGCGATGACAAGGGCAGTCGTTGGAAGTTTCGGTAATCAACTTGAAGTCTCCTGTTTTTCTCATGGACAGTTATACGTCACGTGTTCTCACGTCGGTAAACCATCAGCGTTTTATATTTACGAACCGCAAAAAAAAAAAAAGACAAAAATATTGTTTATCAATACTTTAAATTTATTTACTTAATTGTAACTGTGTTGTATTTAAAGTCTACCCTCAATTGTAGCATAAATAACTATCTAATCTGAATATGTCTTATTTATACAGGGTGTTTCAAAACGACATTGAACGAATATAGAAGTAGTTGCTCAGCTTCTATGTAACACATATATAGATAGCTTTTACCAACAATATAGCCGCATAAAAATGCTCTAGATTGAGTGTGGATTAGGCAGTCACAGGAACAACGACGCCTGCCTCACGCTGTACGAGTTCGCAGGTATAGGTCACACGTCGTGCCGCGTGCTGTGCTGTTTGTAAACATACCGGCATACTCCGCAGTAGCTTAAGAATTTCTTTGGCTTATGAAACCGCAATAAAGAAGATATTGATTAATTATTGCTTATGAGTGTTTAACGTGTTCCAAAATTCCGTTATAGCAGTCCATGATGACAAATAAGCTGGTGGACATATACAACTTATACCTTATAGAGGGAAGTTAATGTTAGTGAGGTTGAGGATGGAAGCATTAAATGATAAACAAAAAAGAAAACCAACATCAAAGAATTGTAGATAAATTAACCAAAACTAAATGGCTTGAGAGAACGTAAGCTTTCACGGCCGGAGTCCATAATACAATTATTTCCGGGCTGTTTTGCCGTGGTCTATTGGCGAAAGATCCTCGGGAACCTGTCCTTAGCCGGTGTAAATCGCATTCCCTGTTCTTGCGGCTCAGTATACATTGGAACAACACAACGCAGTGTCAGCACTAGGATCAAAGAACATAAGAGCAACTGCCGTCTGGGCCACACAGAAAAGTCTACAGTCGTCGAACATGCTATTGAGGCGGAAGGCGAGCATATAATACAATTCCAGGACACTAGCATCCTTTCCACTACAGAACATTACCACACACGACTTCAACGGGAGGCCATTGAGATATATAAGCATCCTAATAATTTCAACACAAAGGAAGAAGCCTTAAAACTCAATAGAAACTGGCACCCTGTTATCCAGAACAAGAAACGTCATTTAACTACCAAAAATGACGTGGACCAATCAGAGGATACCATTGCCGCACTACCCAGGCTCCGCCTCCCAACAACCAGTACAAATAGCGCGACTCAGGCACTGGTCTCCCGTACATTGTCGATGTCATCCGCGATAGGGCACGATCAATGTACGACAAAATCCAAAATCACCCCAACCCTTTAGTGAATTCCCTGGGCAGGTATGACCGGAGGGATCAAAGACGCTCGCCATCCTTCAGACTACCAAGAGACGTCTTGGGGCCCCTTGGTTAACCCAAGAGAAACCCCAGATGCCTCTAGGACCCATTTTTACGCCTGATGGATCAAGCAATATACAACCCGTAACCAAACCGGAGGAAAAACTTTAAATCTTGTCTCCCAAAACGGGGGAACGCTTAAGTGCAGCTGTCTATGAGAATTAAACAAGGGCATTCCATTCCAAATTTCCCAAAAAACTCAAACACCCCAGCAGAACATGAAACCAATTTGCTAATTTTGCAGGTTAAGCCGCAAAGCGGCTAGGTACTGCGGCATAAGACACCCGGAAGGGGAAAAAGAAAAATAGCCCCGCCCGACTAGGACCACATCTGGACCTCTGGTCTGCTGCTGCTGCTGCTGCCCCTGAACCCTTCAGCCTGCGAGATCTGGGGCATGGCAGCAGACAGCTGGTTAGCATTCAACGTGGACAGAATAGAGGACTTAGGTCTATATATTCTGTGGGACGTTATTTTACTACCAGGTTGCTTCACGAGGCCTCGAGTCTTCCATACGTGGAGGATGAAATTAGGCACCGGGCTTCAAAATTATATGCAAGTTTACCCAACCACAGAAGCGCCCTTGTCAGGTCCTTGGGAGATTATGACCCCACTAGACGCCGTTCTAGACAGCACCGGTTACCCCGCTTGGCTTGCGGGCATCCGAGATAACCCAGGAGCTAATCCGAACAGCAGCTAAAGCTGAGCTCCACATAATCCTTCCAGGCTGCTTGGCATAAAAATTCTTCCTTAAATTAAAAATAAAAAAGACACCAGGGTGCAAGGCATTGCATCCTGTCCTTCAACCCCTAGGTACAAACCTGTAACCTCATAACCAACATCAATCTAAAAACCCACATCTCACCCTACAACATCCCGAAATCTATACCTTACCTGCAGTAAAACCCTTAACGGGTGGGCACGCAGCAAAAACCTTCTGGCTATGTACAGCCAGCCAGCACCACATGGCATAGCATGAACCCTTCAACGCAGCGAAACTCTCCGCAAGGAAACTTCGACCGCGCCACTGAGGATGTCTACCGCAGTTGTGGACGAAACGTTTTGGACGTTCTTACGCCAACAGACCACGGCAAAACAGCCCGGAAATAATTAATTGTACTAAATAGCTTATACAATCAGACGAGCATTTTGTTTCATGTGTTTGATAACGCTAAATAAAGCACTTATGACTGAAAAGGAAGCTGTTGATATTTACAGTAAGTGGTTGAAAGTACTGAAGAATTAACATCATAACAAAATGCTCTGAAGTTAAACAGATGTAACTATTTTTACAATTCATATTTTTAATGAAACTAAATTAGTCGTGCGTTCGTTGAACTCCCTTCAGCTCTTCCATACATCAAAACCATATCCGTCATTTCGGCGTTCGTATAACGCTCCATATTGCTTGGATTTGCTATTTAAGTACGCGCAAAATCCTCCCTGTTAGGACGGAATGTGTAGTTTTACACTGAAGTGCAACCTTGCAACTGTCCGAGTTATTAGTCGACTTTTACACAAATAACTGCCTTTTGACCCATTACCTGAAAGTTAGACTAGGGTCACTGATAAAGAGAAAGTAGTAATGTTTTTGGTTTCGTGGCCGGTGCGTCACAATAACAACTTTTGAGGTTCGAAGCTGCGGCACCGAAATTCGGACTAGTTAAATTATAAAGTAAGCAATGGCTATAATCAGTCGTGCCATTTTGGAGAAACCTGTATACATAAGTTTAAACAACTTTTATGGGCGGCACAGAAGTTCGCCGGGTCAGATAGTTATTAAATAAAATCTGAATGTTTTAACGAGAGCTAGTTTTTAATGCAGTAAATTTTATCTTCAAATATTATGCAAGTATCTACAACAATTGATGTAAATTGTGTATTTAAATGAGAGATACTTAAAGTTCAAGATGCACAGACAGTTTGAATATAAAAACGTGAGACTGTGTGCGGAATTCTCACATTCCAGAACTGGATAAATGCACGTTTGGCTTGCAGCCCACTCCTCGACATTGCAAGGTCGGCCATTGATCTTGAAAACAGACGAGAATCGGTGCTGCTGCAGCTGCTGTTTGTACAACAGCGCTGCTGTATCCAGAAAGGCAGACGGAGCACACTGCAATGTTGCTCATTTAGGCTTAGTTAGGGATGGATCGATAACATTTTTCTCGATACTCGATATCTTCCACGAACCGATACTTCGATACTCGATACGGTCATTTCTACCTCTAGTTTCAGTACAAAATAGAATAATAAATTAAACATGTACACATTTTTAATGAGACAAAACTTAAAACCATCAGTGTTCTAATTTTTAAACTCTACATTAGACATTCAAAAGCAAAACAGTTCACTTTTATAAGTTTCTGTTCAAAAATACTAGCATTCTCATTCTTTCGTGCTCAACTCTAATTTGTCTGCCACATATGAGTCCTGCTGCGCTAAATAGTCTTTCAGAGAATAGTGTTGCAGCTGGAACACATAAATATTTAGCAGCCCGTTTTTTATAGTTCTGAAAATGTTTAATATATTTTCAAGTAATCCAGTGCACTAGAAAGAGGAGGTGACAAATCATCATTGAGATATGCAGTGATTTCTTCTTGGAAATTGTTAACTGACAGTGAAACTGACACACGTTTATTTTCTTATATAATGCTTAAGATTAGGATTTCATTACGGAGGGGATTCGGTACGTAGGCCACCATGCTGGGCCCATTGTTCCTCCAAGTGGGACACCCCCCGGGAGGAGGGATGAAGCGAATGAGACAGAGGGCGGACGAGCAAAGGAGACACGCCAGTACAGAGGGCAGGGTCCATAGAGTTTACTTTGATAGAAACTACACCCGACAGGCCAGGGCAACGGTCACGCTCCCCGGGACGGCCCAGCAGCCGATCCCCAAAGGTACCTGGCTGGCGGTCCGAGCCCCAAAAGTCCCTGGCAGGTGATGTGAGTCCCAAAGGTCCCTGGCAGGTGATCCAAGCCCCAAAGGTCTCTGGTAGGTGATCAGAGCCCCAAAGGCCTCTGTCAGGCTATCCGAACCCCAAAGTTCCCTGGCAGGTGATCCGAACCCCAAAGGTCCCTGGCAGGCGATCCGAGCCCCAAAGTTCCCTGGCAGGTGATCCGAACCCCAAAGGTCCCTGGCAGGCGATCCGAACCCCAAAGTTCTCTGTCAGGTGATCCGAGCCCCAAAGTTCCCTGGCAGGTGATCCGAGCCCCAAAGTTCCCTGGCAGGTGATCCGAGCCCCAAAGTTCTCTGTCAGGTGATCCGAGCCCCAAAGTTCCCTGGCAGGTGATCCGAACCCCAAAGTTCTCTGTCAGGTGATCCGAGCCCCAAAGTTCCCTGGCAGGTGATACGAGCCCCAAAGTTCCCTGGCAGGTGATCCGAACCCCAAAGTTCCCTGGCAGGTGATCCGAACCCCAAAGTTCCCTGGCAGGTGATCCGAACCCCAAAGGTCCCTGTCAGGTGATCCGAACCCCAAAGTTCACTGGCAGGTGATCCGAACCCCAAAGGTCCCTGGCAGGCGATCCGAGCCCCAAAGTTCTCTGTCAGGTGATCCGAGCCCCAAAGTTCCCTGGCAGGTGATCCGAACCCCAAAGTTCTCTGTCAGGTGATCCGAGCCCCAAAGTTCCCTGGCAGGTGATACGAGCCCCAAAGTTCCCTGGCAGGTGATCCGAACCCCAAAGTTCCCTGGCAGGTGATCCGAACCCCAAAGTTCCCTGGCAGGTGATCCGAACCCCAAAGGTCCCTGTCAGGTGATCCGAACCCCAAAGTTCACTGGCAGGTGATCCGAACCCCAAAGGTCCCTGGCAGGCGATCCGAACCCCAAAGTTCTCTGTCAGGTGATCCGAGCCCCAAAGTTCCCTGGCAGGTGATCCGAGCCCCAAAGTTCCCTGGCAGGTGATCCGAACCCCAAAGGTCCCTGGCAGGCGATCCGAGCCCCAAAGTTCCCTGGCAGGTGATCCGAGCCCCAAAGGTCCCTGGCAGGCGATCCGAACCCCAAAGTTCTCTGTCAGGTGATCCGAGCCCCAAAGTTCCCTGGCAGGTGATCCGAGCCCCAAACTTCCCTGGCAGGTGATCCGAGCCCCAAAGGTCTCTGTCAGGCTATCCGAACCCCAAAGGTCCCTGGCAGGCTATCCGAACCCCAAAGTTCCCTGGCAGGTGATCCGAACCCCAAAGGTCCCTGGCAGGCGATCCGAGCCCCAAAGTTCCCTGGCAGGCGATCCGAGCCCCAAAGGTCCCTGGCAGGCGATCCGAACCCCAAAGTTCCCTGGCAGGTGATCCGAACCCCAAAGTTCCCTGGCAGGCGATCCGAGCCCCAAAGTTCCCTGGCAGGTGATCCGAACCCCAAAGGTCCCTGGCAGGCGATCCGAGCCCCAAAGTTCCCTGACAGGTGATCCGAACCCCAAAGGTCCCTGGCAGGCGATCGGAACCCCAAAGTTCTCTGTCAGGTGATCCGAGCCCCAAAGTTCCCTGGCAGGTGATCCGAGCCCCAAAGTTCCCTGGCAGGTGATCCGAGCCCCAAAGGTCACTGGCAGGCGATCCGAGCCCCAAAGTTCCCTGGCAGGTGATCCGAGCCCCAAAGGTCCCTGGGAGGCGATCCGAACCCCAAAGTTCTCTGTCAGGTGATCCGAGCCCCAAAGTTCCCTGGCAGGTGATCCGAGCCCCAAAGTCCCTGGCAGGTGATCCGAGCCCCAAAGGTCTCTGTCAGGCTATCCGAACCCCAAAGGTCCCTGGCAGGCTATCCGAACCCCAAAGTTCCCTAACAGGTGATCCGAGCCCCAAAGTTCCCTAACAGGTGATCCGAACCCCAAAGTTCCCTGGCAGGTGATCCGAACCCCAAAGTTCCCTAGCAGGCGATCCGAACCCCAAAGTTCCCTAGCAGGTGATCCGAACCCCAAAGTTCCCTAGCAGGTGATCCGAACCCCAAAGTTCCCTGGCAGGTGATCCGAACCCCAAAGTTCCCTAACAGGTGATCCGAGCCCCAAAGTTCCCTAACAGTCGATCCGAACCCCAAAGTTCCCTAGCAGGTGATCCGAACCCCAAAGTTCCCTAGCAGGTGATCCGAACCCCAAAGTTCCCTGGCATGTGATCCGAACCTCAAAGTTCCCTAACAGGTGATCCGAGCCCCAAAGTTCCCTGGCAGGCGATCCGAACCCCAAAGTTCCCTGGCAGGTGATCCGAACCCCAAAGTTCCCTGGCAGGCGATCCGAACCCCAAAGTTCCCTGGCAGGTGATCCGAACCCCAAAGTTCCCTAACAGGTGATCCGAGCCCCAAAGTTCCCTAACAGGTGATCCGAACCCCAAAGTTCCCTGGCAGGTGATCCGAACCCCAAAGTTCCCTAACAGGTGATCCGAACCCCAAAGTTCCCTGGCAGGCGATCCGAGCCCCAAAGTTCCCTAGCAGGTGATCCGAACCCCAAAGTTCCCTGGCAGGTGATCCGAACCCCAAAGGTCCCTGGCAGGCGATCCGAGCCCCAAAGTTCCCTGGCAGGCGATCCGAACCCCAAAGTTCCCTAGCAGGTGATCCGAACCCCAAAAGTCTCTAGCAGGTGATCCGAACCCCAAAGTTCCCTAGCAGGCGATCCGAACCCCAAAGTTCCCTAGCAGGTGATCCGAACCCCAAAGTTCCCTGGCAGGTGATCCCAACCCCAAAAGTCCCTAGCAGGTGATCCGAACCCCAAAGTTCCCTGGCAGGCGATCCGAACCCCAAAGTTCCCTGGCAGGTGATCCGAACCCCAAAGTTCCCTAACAGGTGATCCGAACCCCAAAAGTCCCTAGCAGGTGATCCGAACCCCAAAGTTCCCTGGCAGGCGATCCGAACCCCAAAGTTCCCTAGCAGGTGATCCGAACCCCAAAGTTCCCTAGCAGGTGATCCGAACCCCAAAGTTCCCTGGCAGGTGATCCGAACCCCAAAGGTCCCTGGCAGGCGATCCGAGCCCCAAAGGTCTCTGTCAGGCTATCCGAACCCCAAAGTTCCCTAGCAGGTGATCCGAACCCCAAAGTTCCCTAGCAGGTGATCCGAACCCCAAAGTTCCCTGGCAGGTGATCCGAACCCCAAAGTTGCCTGGCAGGCGATCCGAACCCCAAAGTTCCCTAGCAGGTGATCCGAACCCCAAAGTTCCCTAGCAGGTGATCCGAACCCCAAAGGTCCCTGGCAGGCGATCCGAGCCCCAAAGGTCTCTGTCAGGCTATCCGAACCCCAAAGTTCCCTGGCAGGTGATTCGAACCCCAAAGGTCCCTGGTAGGTGATCCGAACCCCAAAGGTCCCTGGCAGGCGATCCGAACCCCAAAGTTCCCTAGCAGCTGATCCGAACCCCAAAAGTGCCTAGCAGGTGATCCGAACCTTAAAGGTCACTGGCAGGCGATCCGAACCCCAAAGGTCTCTGGCAGGTGACCCGAACCCCAAAGGTCCCTGGCCGGCAATCCGAGCCCCATAGGTCCCTGGCAGGTGATCGGAAACCCAAAGGTTCCTGGCAGTCGATCCGAGTCCCAAATGTCCCTGACAAGTGATTCGAGCCCCGAAGGTCTCTGGCAGGTGATTCGAACCCCAAAAATCCCTGGCAGGTGATCCGAGCCCCAAAGGTCCCTGGTAGGTGATTAAAGCCCCAAAGTTCTCTGGCAGGTGATTGGAACTCCAAAAGTCCCTGGCAGGTGATGCGAGCCCCAAAGGTCCCTGGGAAGGATCCGAGTCCCAAAGGTCCCTGGTAGGTGATTCGAGCCCCAAGGGTCTCCGGCAGGTGATTGGAACCCCAAAAGTCCCTGGCAGGTGATCCGAGCCTCAAAGGTCCCTGGCAGGCGTTCCGAGCCCCAAAGGTCCCTGGCAGGCGATCCGAGCCCCAAAAGTCCCTGGTAGGTGACCCGAACCTCAAAAGTCCCTTGCAGGAGATCCGAGCCCCAAAGGTCTCTGGCAGGCGATCCGAACCCCAAAAGTTCCTGGCAGGTGATCCGAACCCCAAAGGTCCCTGGCAGGCGATCCGAGTCCCACAGGTCCCTGGTAAGTGATTCGAGCCCCAGAGGTCTCTGGCAGGTGTTTGGAACCCCAAAAGTCCCTGGCAGGTGATCCGAGTGCCAAAGGTCCCTGGCAGGCGATCCGAGTCCCAAAGGTCCCTGGTAGGTAATTCTAGCCCCAAAGGTCTCTGGCAGGTGATTGGAACCACAAAAGTCCCTGGCACGTGATCCGAGCCCCATAGGTCCCTGGCAGGTAATCCGGGCCCCAAAGGTCCCTGGCAGGCGATCCGAGCCCCATAGGTCCCTGGCAGGTGATCCAAACCCCAAAGGACCCTGGCAGGCGATCCGAGTCCCAAAGGTCTCTGCCAGGTGATCCGAGCGCCAAAAGTCCCTGGCAGGTGATCCGAACCTTAAAAGTCCCTGGCAGGTGATCCGAACCCCAAAGGTCGCTGGCAGGTGATTGGAAGCCCAAAAATCCCTGGCAGGTGATCCGAGCCCCAAAGGTCCCTGATAGGTGATTCGGGCCCCAAAGGTCTCTGGCAGGTGATTGGAACCCCAGAAGTCCCTGGCAGTTGATCCGAACCCCAAAGTTCCCTGGCAGTCGATCCGAGTTCCAAAGGTCCCTGGTAGGTGATTCGCCCCAAAGTTCTCTGGCAGGTGATCCGAACCCCAAAAGTCCTTGGCAGGTGATTCGAGCCCCAAAGGTCCCTGGCAGGTGATCCGAACCCCAAAAGTCCCTGGCAGGCGATCCGAGCCCTAAAGGTCTCTGGCAGGTGATCCGAGCCCCAAAAGTCCCTGGCAGGTGATCCGAACCCCAAAAGGTCCCTGACAGGTGATCCGAGCCCCAAAGTCCCTGGCAGGTGATCCGAACCCCAAAAGTCCCTGGCAGGCCTTCAGAGCCCCAAAGGTCCCTGGCAGGTGATCCGAGCCCCAAAGTCCCTGGCAGGTGATCCGAACCCCAAAAGTCCCTGGCAGGCGATCAAAGCCCCAAAAGTCCCTGGCAGGCGATCCAAGTCCCAAAGGTCCCTGGTAAGTGATTCGAGCCCCCAAAGGTCTCTGGCAGGTAATTGGAACCCCAAAAGTCCCTGGCAGGTGATCCGAGCCCCAAAGGTCTCTGGCAGGCGATCCGAGCCCCAAAGGTCCCTGGCAGGCGATCCGAGCTCCAAAGGTCCCTGGCAGGCGATCCGAGCTCCAAAGGTCCCTGGTAGGCGATCCGAGTCCCAAAGGACCTTGGCTGTCGATCCCGAAATGGTCCCAGCAGAGGCGTGGAGACCAACAACCGACCTCCCCTCTTGTGATGGTGTTCCGCAGAATCTCTATACAATGACCAACAGTAATCCGCAAGCATTACTTCATTCCAATTACTGTGATATCTTTGTCTCATGACAGAAATGCCCTGGTGGAATCTCTCCCCATGTTCATCACTAACAGCTCCACAACTAGGAGGGAAAAAGTCTAGGTGGGAATGGAGAAAATGGATCTTAAGGGACATGTTGCATCCAAGGTTACGGTATTTTTGCAGCAGCTTGTAGTTTTCATCTCTTTTGTTGCATAAAAATCCACGAACAACACCCTTGAAGGCTTCCCAATTTTCCTTTTCTTTCCCCTCCAAAATTTGGGCAAATGCAGAATCCTTTATAAGTTCTCTTATTTGTGGTCCGACAAAAATGCCTTCTTTAGCCTTTGCATCACTTAATGTCCAAAATTTCTCTCTGAGTTAGTTTTGTTATTTGACAGGTGTGCCAACTCCCCCCAAAAATTCCCCCAAATTTAAAATAATCACTCTAAAATTTCAAATGTCACTTTATCTTCAAAACTAGAGCTAATCTACCATTTTTTGAATTCAGCAGATGCAAATACATGAAAATTCGCTATTTTTAAGCCAGAAACATTTTCGTTGTTTCCCAGTGTAATCTGATAGGACGAGACCAGGGCTGTATGATGGGTGTGGTAGCAGTTCGATTCCTTCCAATTCCTTATATTTTTCCATGGTTGTTCGTGCAGTATGGGGTGTTGCATTGTCCTGTTGCAATACAACTCTACTAAGGTTAACTAGTGCTGGGTATCTCCGTCTCAAAATTTCGGAAACTCGTTCCAGTTGTTGACAGTAAAGATCCGCTTCAGTCGCCCGCCAGTTTGGAATCACACCTTCAAAATTCCATTAGACACACAACATTACTTTGAGGCCGAACTGACTTTTTTTAACGATGACTTTGGCAGGTTGACGGGGATCAAGCCACTGTATTGAGACATCAGGATTTCGGTAATATACCCATTTTTCATCACAAGTGACAATTCTCCTGACAAATCTATCATCCATGGGATTAGGGATAAGTTGACGACAAATATCCATTCTACATTCAGGCTGTTGAGGTGTCAGTTTATGAGGTACACATCTACAGCTTCTCTATGATATTGCAAGTGTCTTAATGTGGCGATGTGTGCTGTCTTTTGATTCACCAAGTTCTGAAAGCTACGGTTACTTTCTTGCGGATTTTCTCGCACTCTTGGCGTGTATCCTCAATATTTCATACTTTAGGTCTTCCAGGACGTGGCAAATCTTTAGTGTTTTCGTCTCCATTGTTGAAACGTTGGAACCATCGTTGTGCCATACGGTCACTAACGACACCTACTTCCACTTCACATATTCTTCGAGCTGTGGCAGCGACTTTATAATCTTGTTTCCAGTAATGTTTTAGAAGTACTCTAAGTTCAAACTTTGTTATCTCCATTTTGTAATCGTTTTTAACAAATGAAGACTGATACATGCTCGCAATGTACACAACAGTAGCTATGACTTCCTGTGAATAGCATTACCAAACCAAAGTAACCCAATACATTTGCCAGAACACCAAAATGGAGAGAGAAAATCCGACAATAATTATGAGACAACTTAATATATTTTTATCTCTTTGAAATAATGAACACATGAGTTTTATGTCTTCAAAACCAAGACTGCGTTCAAAAATTGTCTGCATCTTATGCGAATTTACAAGTCACATCCTCAATGATAAAGCATCATTGCACTCTCCATGAGCAGAATCACAAAAATATGTGTTAATGAGTTAGTAACCTGAACTGACTTCCTCCTAGTGCGATCCATATAAACCTGAACCAGTTCAAGAACCAATAATAGGACACACGTGCAACTTTGGGAGAATATAATACACAATTAGAAGATTACATTACACTATTTACATCTCAGAGAAAATGTTGGAAGCGTCCTCCACCAGCATTTATACATATTTGCACTCACCTCACCATACTCTGTGAAGTTTTACGGAGAGTGTCCTCGCCAATGTTACTTATTTCGGTGCAAATGGATTCCTTGAGAACATCAATTGTCCATGACCTATTATTATACACTCTGTTTTTAGATATCCCCACAAGAAAAAATCCGGTGAGGTTAGGTCGGGGAATCTGGGAGGCCTCAGACCTTTTGAGATTATTCGATTATCAAAGCAACTGGTTACAAGTTGCATGGTGTCATTAGATGTCTGACACTTGTTCCATCTTGCTGGAAATAACCTTCTCTCAATTCGATATCATCTCCGTAAAACTTCAGAGAATATGGCGAGACGAGTGCAAACATGTATAGATGCTGATGGAGGACACTTCCAACATTTTCTCTGAGATGTGTAGCAAGAATTCTATGCTGGAGATGGGATGCACGTTGACTGTTTCGAAGACCCAAGTCGGGAAGCCAGATGTAGCAGGGTTACTTCGTTGTAGTTTGAATTGTTTCTTGATGATTGTGTTTGATTAAATAAGAGTCATGAGATCTCTCGTTTTCAGGTGTGGTTTCCAGTGACATAAATAAAAATTTGGATAAGTTCAATTTCGTAATGTATATATTTTAATTGTATTAAAGGATTACATTTTACTCAAACTTTCTTTCCTAGTCAATCATTGCTGGTTCCCTTCAGCATAGTCCGCCTTGGTAGCGTGGTGGTGTTAGCATGTCTGCCTCACGTTCAAGAGGTCCCGAGTTCGAATCTCGGTCAGGGTGAGTTTTACCTGGATAAGGTTTTCTCCGGGATTTCCCCTTATCCTGTGAGACGAATGTCGGGTAACTCTAAGCTCCATGGACCCCGGACTCATTTGAGCATCATTTCGTCCATTCCATTCATCGTCCATATGACTTAACACGTTGGAGGACATAAATTACAACAACAACAAAAAAAACTCCAGCATGTCGATAAATCCTTACTTTCTCCGTTAATTACATAAAATTCCTCACTCCTGCATGTCCACTCATCACTATCAAGATTACAGAATATATCTTTCTGAAGATTATTGATTTTTCTGTTACTATCGTTACCCACACATTATTTTTATATGATTGGCCGATTCACAACTACGACACCACATTACGTAATACAATTATTACTACGGCCAATCACAAAGTTACATAAATGTTTACACATTTTTTTAATTTATAATTTATAAATATTTCAAACCCCTTCTAAATATAAATCGAAACTATTGTTACAGATGTAAATAGTGTAATATAAGCTCCCGATTGTGTATTATATTCTCCCAAAGCTGCACATGTGTCCTATTATTGGTTCGAAAGTTATGACCTTTTGAAATGGTTCAGATTTATATGGATCGCACTATATTTATAGTAGAAGTAAAAATGATTTCCAAGTGGTATTAAAAACATTCTTCATTTTAAAATACAAAGCAGCTGTTTGGCTATTTTAGACGTCAACTGCTCGTCTGTGTTCGCTTTACCTTCCCTCTACTGACCTCATATCGCTAAACGAGCGCGCACTCTCGAACAGCAAAAACACCCATATTTGACCTTTGCGTACATATTATGTGTAAACAGCCGGCAAGTCAGAACAATGTAACTGGAAGTCACAAAAAAGGGCTGCATAAACATACATACGTGCTTAGCTTACGTTACAACAGGTGTTAAAATGACGGCCTTGATTGCGAACAAGGCTCGACTGACCCCTATTCCATTCAACTTTTCATCAGTCAGGCTTTGTTGATCTATTTTAGTGTCAAAAATTCATTGACTGGCATTATCGCGAGATTATGACTAGGATTACTAAGGAAGGAATTGGGCACCGAAACCTGTGGGTTATTGTGCCTTAGACTCAAGTGGAACATCCCCGGGAGGTAGGATGAGGTGAGAGAACACAGAGGGCGGCCGATTCAAGGAGTTGACACTAAACAGGTTAGGGTCCCTACTATTTACTAGTTGGAAAATCCTCCGAAGACCAGCATAACAGGTCGCACTCCCTGATTGGGAGGTGTTCGGATTGGGTTGGACTCGAGGGGGCAGTGTGTTCGCGACACACTGGAGATCGGATACCTCCGGCCAGGCCTCGGCCGCCCGAAAGGGATAGAGGGTTGCCTAAAATGTCCCGGGTACTGGCCTGCAGAGCTAGTAGAAGGTGTGATAGATCACCAGGTGGCCCCACCGAGGTTATTCAGTGGTCTTCCCTGCGGGGTTGACGCGCGTAATTGGTGTACCCACTTCCATTCCGTCTTGATGTTGATGGCGGGGCTTTATCGACCCTAGGTATTGCCCTAAGGAAGGAACCCCGGAGTCCTCCATCGTCTCCCGAGTGATAGAGACCGGCGTCTTCGGACGTTTGGATATTAACATTTAACATTCTACCTGCCGTGATCCGGAAACCAGAAATCGTCCTACCGAAGGAGAAACTGTTTACCAGAAGTATATCATCCTGCCATGCAGCGCCGAGACTCTTGCCGACACTTCTATCCTGAAAAAGACCACCAGATAAGAGATGATGTGAAATGATAATGGAGATAAAATGAAGAATAGGAAATTCCGGGTATGTAATTGAACTACCCAACATAGTGTCACGGCAACAAGCATAAAAGTTTTGGCATAAATAAGAGAACAGGCGGCGGATAAAGTTTCATCGTAATAACGAGCCTTGCTAAGCAGTTAATGATAGCGGTGTTAGTGTAAACAAGCGCCGGTAGGCAGCGATAACTGAGGTAAAGGACTCGCCGGCATAGATTAAGTTACGTTTCTCGAAGGTGATAGAATATTCGGATTACGTCATTAGATGCCTTGTTTTCCAGAAACATCTAGTGATTGACAGAACTGTCTGGTAATCATGAATGTGATACATAAGGGATTGTGACACGCCAGCAGGACAGTTGTAAACAGAGTGAGCTGCAAGTTGTGAAATGAGAGACAGCCAGCTGTGTTGTTGTAACGAGAGGTAATGTAATCAGCTGTCACGGTTTGTTATTGTCATCGACCTTGGAAGACTGTGTATATGTGATATAATTTTGTTACGTGACAATTGGACAGTGTATTGCTACGAAAATAAAGGAGACTTTTAATTTCTGCAACTCGGCCTTTTAATTCTAGGAACCCACAAAGTCCCAATATTGTCGCGAGCCCATTGTTGATCGAGGCGGCGCCGGTGACTAGTTCAAAGGGACGGGCGTGCAGTGTGTATATGGTGGCTCGCCGAAATGGTGGAGGGAAGAGACGGATTTCTCGAGAGTTCTAGTTCTTTGTTCTAGCCGTCTCGATTGTTGGAGAACATTCCTGAATGCTAGTAATCTATAAAAAAGTGAGCTCGCCCGCCAAAAGGAGCCAGTCGTTAATTGAACTCGCGTGCGTGAACAGCTGTGTTGTAGTCGTTGACCTTGCAAGTTATATTGTGTATGTGAAGCAATCCCTCCTTGTACATTCTTTCATCTTCCTTAAAAATCGCATTTCATTCAGCTTCCATCTTTCATCGTTCTGTCTTAATATCCTCGAGTTACTGACATACTAGAGCACTGGTACAGTTCTACAAGACTCAGTTGAAATTTGGTGGTAGTCCCCTTTGGTTTCACTGTTTTTTCTCCTTGAGAGCACGCCACAGATTTTCTGTTGGGATGTTCATGTCTGGACCGCTTTCTGGCCATTCCAGTAGAGAAATCCCATGTGTTTTGAATTTTTCAGTTACTTTTTGCTCGATGATAGTATTTGTGGCATCTTGTACAGTGAATAATTTTACATTACAAGATGGTATTTTCATGCAAGATGGACCACCACTCCATCGAGCAACAAGTGTTACTGGGAAACTCAAAACACATGGGATATCTCTATCGAATTGGCGAGCAAACTGTCCAGACATGATCCCAACAGAAAATCTGTAGCGTATTTCCTACAAAAAGTAAAAGCAAGAGGGCTAACTGATTGACTCCAGCGTTTCCGTGTGGAAAGAAGATGAAGAAATTCGTGATTTGTGCAAAACCTTAATCCAAGGAATGCCGAGAAGAATTTTGGCCTTAATTGAAGCTAAGGGAGATCACACTAAATATTAAAATGTTTTTTTCCTGAGAATTCAGTGTTGTACTGTCATCGTATGTATTGAATATGCTTCTTAAAGTACAGTGTGTATATAAATGAATATCGGCGCTTTAACACTTTATAATATTTTTTTACATTAAACTTACAGTTATAAATGATATATCAAATGAAAAAGCAACACAAACAGTTTTGTTTGTTGGCACCAGTGCGCATGTGCATGCAATGTTTCTGCCGCAATCCGCTAGACAGCGGTAGTAGCAAAGATGGCGACTAGTAAACAGAAAGCGTTTTGTGTTTTGCAGTTTGCAAAGACCGAATCTGTAGTTACTGTGCAACGTGCCTTCCGCATTAAGTTCGGTTGTGATCCTCCTAGAGATAATAACATTCGTAGATGGTACCATCAGTTTGAAGATACCGGCTGCCTTTGTAAAGGGAAGAGTACGAGACGACCAAGAGTAAGTGAAGAGACTGTTGAAAGAGTCGTTCACTCGTAGCCCAAAGAAATCAGTCCGGAAGGCTAGTCGTGAATTGCAAGTTCCTTTGTTGACTGTTTGGAAAGTTGTAAGAAAACGCTTACGGCTACTTCCTTACCGTTTACAGTTACTACAGGCTCTAAAGCCGACAGACCACGGATTACGTGCCAATTTCGCAAACGACACGTTTCATGACGATGAGGATTTTGTGGATCGTGTTGTCTTCAGTGATGAATCGACCTTTCACCTTAGTGGATTGTGAACACTCATAATATGCGCATCTGGGGCTCAGAAAATCCTCACGAGATGGTACGAATGCAACGAGAATCCCCTAAAATGAATGTTTCTTGTGCTGCATCCTGGTGAAAAGTTTATGGGCCTTCTTTTTTTGGTGAAGCTACTGTAACTGGTACTTCTTACCTTGATACACAAGAGCAATGGCTCTTCCCTCAGTTGGAAGAAAATAAGCTAGAGAGCTTCATTTTCCACCAAGATGGTGAGCCACTTCGCTTGAATAACGAAGTACGCGATTGGTTGAACGTCACTGTGCCCGAGCTGTGGATAGGCCGCAAGGGCCCCAATGACAGGGCTTGCTATGTATGGCCTCCGCGTTCTCCTGACCTAACGCCATGTGATTTTTACCTTTGGAGCTTCATCAGGGATCGTGTGCACGTGCCTCCGCTACCAGCTGACCTCCCTGAATTAAGAAACCGGATTGAAGCAGCTGTTGCTACAATTACTGAATGCACACTTATCAACGTTTGGGAAGAACTTGGCTATAGATTTGATGTGTGCCGTGTGACAAAGGGTCATATTGAACATTTATAAGGTTCTTGGTAAAACTGTTTGAGTTGCTTTTTCATTTGACATATCATTTATAACTGAAAGTTAAATGTAATAAATTTTATAAAGATTTAAAACTCCGATATTCATTTACATACACCCTGTACAAAAAGTTACTAAAATTGCTAATACTTGTCCACTATTGTATGTCACAAACTAAATATTTTCAGTGGGAGAGTTGACCTAAGCATATTCCTTCAATACCTATCTTCGATCTGACAGAATATTTGTTATAGTGTGTTATTATTTCACAGAGACGTTTCTCTAAAAAGCTTTTTTATTTAGGGTGACTTCAAAATACATGTTCAGCTCGGTAACAAATTTTATGGGTACACTAAAGTATCCTCTCTGCTACTGTATACAGATTAAGTAAGGTATCTTTAAAACATGTCGTTGTTTTAGATCTTTATTGCTTTGAGACAGGAATATCATTGATAAATCGTATAAATTAGCATCACTGACGCTACTAATATCAGCTTACATTCATACTTACAAAGTAGACCATTTTGATACATTCAGTAATGCAGTTTCATGGGTCAGTGCCGCTTCATGAAGGCCGATAACTTTTCGTACTGTCTCAAGGACAAGGGCAAGTATATGATAATAATTTAGATCACTGCAACACAGCAGCTGGGGCTTCATAATACAATTATTTTCTGGCTAATGCAGACGAAGTACGTTAGTCACCAGTTTATGAAACGACTTTCAAAAAATAAATTATGCATACTTTTTTAATTAATGAATAGCGTTCGGGGCGGATGACAATGTATGAAACCAGAATATCAACTTTAACGAATTACTGCACCAAATGACACCTCTGAGGAACTGCATATTTCTGTCATTTTATGGAATATAACAGGGGTGGCCAGTGATCTTAATTTTGTGAGCTGCAATCGTATGCAGCTGATGAGAAGCAAGCCACTGTAAGAGTTGTTTATAAAATGGTGTATAAAATAAATACAAATTTTTCATTTTACAACAAATGGAAGTATATTTATTTGTTGCACTACAGAACAAATTGTTCAGGTACACGCGAAGGAATGAGATTCTACCAGATTATACTTTTGAGATGTGCGTTTTTGAGTGTTCATTTTTGCTGTTAGTGTTTAGAAATCTGTCTGATAATTGAAGTGGTCAGAAGCAGAATTTGCTAAGTCACTATCTCAAAATTGTGCAGGAGAGGTGCTCAAAGTTTACAAAAGTAATTTTAAATACCAAAATAGTAATAGAAATGAAAGAAGTTTATATAATGGGTCTGCTTGGAGGTACAAAGTTCTGTGTTGAAGTGTTTCTCATGGTTTGACATACGTAGCATGTGTGACAGGATATTTAACAACTTTTAATTTAAAATGAATGAAAAGCTGTTAAGTCACTTGACTTAGCAGCTTCTGATTTATAATGTTACAGTTTTTCCATTATAAGTGTTATAATATATAGCCATGAATAAACTATTACTTTTTCACCAATACATCTCTGCTATGGACTAATCCAGTATGGACTTCATGAACTGACCTACAAAACTGTCATGAAAACATCACTCCATCTCTACTACATCATCTTCTACCTCACTTCCGTATGTCATTGTGTCATAAAATGTAGTACCTTCTGGCAGAGAGACATGTTCCCGTAGTGAACAACGAACGTCGTAATAGTTTGCCTTCTTAATCTTCCGAAGCCTATCTGATGTGTTTGTGGCACTATCACATGCCTTGTGTAAGGCTTGCAACCTCGCTACTCTCCTCAAAAGAGAATGGGGAAGACATTGTGTGACGAACTTCTGGTACACATGCTCTTTGGAAATACACACCTCGGATTAAAGTGAATTAAGGAACACTTCTTACAAGAACACGGTCGAGGGCATCTTTGAAGTCAAGAACTTCAACAACTGGTGTGCCATGTTCCCCGTTAACGGTCAGTGGACGTTTGACATGGATAACATCAATGGACTTTTTCTGTAGTGAATCTTTGATTAATTTCACCCTCTGGTAGTGACTAAGACTTTATTGATCATTTCTTCTTCTCAATATAGACAAAAATTCTATCAATAGGCATGAAAAAGTGGGAAGTACAGATAAACTTTCGGAAAATACACTTGAGGAATGTACAAAAATGTCTAATCTAAAATGTATCAACAGCTGATATCAAAGAGCTTGGGTGGCATAGTGTAGTTGCACCACCTAACGGCTAATGCGGCAACTATTTGACTTAACAACATCTAACTCGAAAAGGCTGACTTAACAACTTTTATTTTTGAAATTGATGTCCATTGAACATGCCGGGGTCATAATATGTTCTACCTAAGCTGATCCGCAAATATTTTAGCAGTATTACAGAACTGGTATTCAGAATGCTTATTGTGTGTTTAACAGGATTTCTCAAAAACATTTACTTAAAAAGTTCTGAATAAGAGTGCTTCAACTGGTAAGTGCAGTTCGCACAAGTTTACTTAAATGTTCATCAGTCAGTTCAGTTCGATATTTAATGAATTTAAGTGTTGCATACAGTGATTGATATCATGAATAGTCCCAAAGATTGAAATAAGTCTCTCAGCTAATTCTTTTGTTAGTGGATACTTTTCTTCTGGAACATTTATCCAAAATTCTAAGGTAGAAAAACCATTTTGTTTAAGCCCTTTGTCCTCTTGCAGTTCTAGTAGCTCCAACTCTACAGCTACTGTATGCTGTGTCATTGGTGATGAGATAGTACAGCTAGCACCCATAACAATGGCAAAACTATTTTCCAGGAATGAAAATAAATGTTTAAATGATCTTAAATCATTAAATCTGCCATAGATTTCTCCAGCAAAGCCAGATATGTTACTCATGTAATCTTCAGTTTCCAACAGAACATTAGGAAGGCTTTCAGTAGTTCTCTTCAAACATTTGAAGTCAGCAAATGTTTTAGTCTGAAACTTTAAATTGTTATGAAAGCTAAATATATTCTTGGCCAAATCAGAAATAAGTTTTTCTCTTCCTTGTAAAGATATGCTTAAGGTTTGTAAACGCTGGACCACATCTGTAAAAACGGCCAAATCTAACAACCACTGGAGTTCATAAAGTTTAGGGAAAGATTTTCCTTTCTAGGGAAAGCTTAGGGAAAGATTTTCCAGCCTCGAAATGTTCTTAGTTTCTATTAGTTATATTACTCTTACTCTAAGCTTGCTGACAAGAGGCGCATGCGGCTTGCGAACCTCGTTGTTGTCAACGCTGGAATATAAATTAGCTAAAAATTAGATGCGTTCATTTAAGTTTATTGCTCGTTTGCTAACTTCTTATACTGTAGCATATATAAAAGTTCTATGTATGTAATAAAAACCTGATATGCTGTACTCACATGACATTCTCTGCTCATGTACAAATTCTTCTTACAAACGCTTATTCCAGTATCTACTACACAGAAGGTTTCATATGTTGCCGAATTTGGGAGGTCCGGGATCGATTTCCTTGGACGACCTACCTGACCCATGCGCTTTTTGGGGGTTTTCCCGGGTCGCCAGGCGAATGCTGGGTAGCTTAATTACATCCTCCGAATGTCCTGTCCCTCCACTTCATCTCCATTATAATATCCTATCATCTCTCATCTGGTGGTCTGTAACAGTTGTTTTGATTTACATTTAAAAAAAAAAAGGTTTGAAAAATTTATAAATTTATAAAAGAAAAGCAAACAAAATTCTGTAAAAATAGATGTAATTTTGTGATTGGCCGTAGTAATAATTGTATTACGTAATGTAGTGACGTAGTAGAAAATCGGCCAATCATATAAAAGTAATATGAGGGTAGCGATAGCAACAAAGGATTAAATAATCTTGGTGTACAACCCGAAAGAAAATTCGTCTTTCTTTCTGGAACGCTTTTTAAATTGCTCGAAAATATTTAAGTGTTAGTTCAATTTGAAGTATTAGATTGATTTATATCACAGTACAAAGTTCTGTGATAAGAATTGTAATGGATTTGGTGTTAAAAGAAATAAACAAAGGATTGATTTCTTATAGAAATTAAAATTAAAAATCTTAATGATTTGTTTACTCGTTACTACCCTTCTAACTTAGAGTTTTCATTGCTTGTAAGTAAGAATATAAAAGAAGAATATTAAAAGCTAGCCGAGGCATAATTAAGAATTTTCCTGATAACTTTGGGAACATCTTCATCAAGTTATAAAATTTTGGACGAAGGTAAGATCAACGAAGTAAGACCAACGACGGGAAACGAGATACCACTTGCTATTATATGTTGCCATAACTTTGGGGCATCGAAAACCACAACAACGGATGAATCCTGCTACATTTGTCGCCAAAACGTGGGGATCATAGCATCTTCAACATCGCACCATCCCCCTAGCACCAAAAACTTGTTTCAACATGATTTTCACAACAAAGGGCTTATAGTTCGTCGTCTTCAATATCGCATGGTAGCAGAATAGGAACCCCGCTTCAGGTGTCTTTCAGGGTAGAAGTGTTGGCAAGTGTCTCGACGCTGCATGGCCGCTCTGTCTCCTCTCACCTCATCCTTCCTTCCGGGGATGCTCGACTTGGGGGATTAAGTACAATAGACCAAGTTTAGACCTCCGTGCCGAATCCCCTCCGTAGCGTAGTCCAGAAAAGTGTATGTCAGACAAACGATGTTTCCGAAACGGTTCACTCGACAATAAAAAGAAAAAATTATACATAAACTGGATATTTTAACATTTTAAATTTAAATACGAATGGGTGTCACAAAGCTCTAGTTATCACCCGGTTGTTTTATGCTAGCGCGATGAAAAATTTTCAGTGTCATGATTCCCCGGGATATAATGTTGGTAGTTTGAGTGATTTGAGTCCTTTTTGTTGTTTTACAGTGAGTGCCAGAAGTGACTGAGGTGTAAGATGGAGAAAATTGAGGTTCGTAGTGTGATCAAGTTCCTGCATTTGAAGGGAAAAATTGCGCGGGAAATCCATAATGAGATGACGGCTATTTATAGAAATGATTGCCCATCTTATGTCACTATTGTGAGGTGCAAAATAAATTTTCAAACTGGTCACATGTCCCTGACAGATGAGCCAAGAGCTGGTAGACCGTCAATGACAGACGATGCTGTCGCAGTGAAGAAAGTGGAGTGTTTAATACTGGAAGACAGACGAGCAACCATCCAAATGATCATGAATGAGACATATCTTAGTTATGGTAGTGTGTGGAAAATTATTCATGACGAATTGCACATGTCTAAGGTGTCTGCCCGGTGGGTTCAACGTTTGCTAACCCCTTTCCAAAAGCAAACACGGCGTAACCATTCAAGCCAGATGTTGATGCTGTTGGAACAGGACGAAGATGATTTTTTTATCGTCTAGTAACCAGGATGACTCCTGGATCTATCAGTATGATCCAGAGACAAAAGCCAGGAGCATGGAATGGAAACATACCGATTCCCCTCCTCCCAAAAAAGCAAAGGTGCAAAAATCAGCTGGGAAGGCCATGCTTTCAGTTTCCTGGGACTGTCGTGGAGTCATCCTTACAGATTATCTTGCCAATGGTCAAACCATCACTGTCAGATACTACTGCAATCTTCTGGACAAGCTACAAGCAGCTCTGATTAAGAAACGACGCGGTATGCTCTCCAAAGCTGACAATGCACCAGCTCATTCATCTCAAGTTGCAGTTGACAAAACAAGGGAATGTGACTTTGAGACCTTACAGCATCCGCCTTATTCGCCCGATCTCGTACCAAGTGACTTTTTCTTGTTCCCTTTATTGAAGATTCCGTTGCGTGATCACCGATTTAACAACAGAAATGACGTCATTGATGAACTGGAAGAGTGGTTTAAAGTGAATTCTGCAGACTTCTACAATCAAGGTATTCGGAAGGTCAAGAAACGCTGGGAAAAAATGTGTAAATCTGGATGGTGACTACGTAGAGAAGAACTAACAAGCACATATCAACAGAAACTCTCTATCTCATTTTTTAAAGGGTAATAATTAAAAGTTTACGTCAACCTCACGAATATGGCATTGGTACTTAATCGAAATTTCGTTTACGAGTTACGTTGCTCACACAAACACGTAGCGTGTCTGTCTCACGTTAAAGAGATCCCGAGTTCGAATCTTTTGTCAGGGTTTTCTTTTCCACCTAAAAACACATACACCATATAATAGCCTATGTATCTGCACTGTACACAATATAGCTACAAACTAGTCGATACTAAAAAAAAAAAGAGAGCTTCTGTGGCTTCATTTTAGTGTATCGCTTAAGAGCAGTGCGATCTTGCATCCGCTTTAACATTAGAAGTTCATTTGGCAATGTTCCGATTTAACTCTCAAAATAAAGCATCAATTTCTCTATGTTTTGCAATTCTTGTCGTTAGGTTATAAACACTGCTGGTCCATCAACACTGTCTGAATCTAAATACAGTTCTTTTTCAGTTAAACTTTGGATACGTAGGAATGCCTTTCTCTGTAATCGCTTTATAACCTCCGCCTCATTCATCAACATCGGTACAGCCATCGAATGTTTTAAAAATGTGTATAAAATCTTCTTCCACACTTCTTTTTCCTTCCTTTTCAATCTTGTTTTCTGGCAAATCACACACAGCAGGCCACAACTTTTTATCATGACTTTATCAAAGTTTCCCTTCCAGCCTGATTCCAAGCAAGTGAGGTGAGTGCAATGAAGTTACCCGTTAGCAAGAGAATTTGAGTAAGGTAGCTACTTAGAACAGCAATTTATCGTCTGTAAAACAAATAATTTACTACGCTAAACAACGCAATTTTTGGAAATTAATTGTTCTTTCACACTAGCCGTGTGTAGGACGCACTATGAAAGGGTAGAGCCAGACTGAAAGATTGAATGCCATAGCCGGGATTTGAACCACGGATCTTCTGGTCTCCGTCCAGTTGCTCTAAACCATCGAGCTACTATGGCCAACGTGCCGACATGACATTAAATTATCCAACTGACTCGTGTTTTTCCCGGTAAACTACTAGGAGTTCTCATAAACACATGAGACAACTACCCTAATGGCGACTTACTATGCTGTAAGTACTTTAAGTTCCGGGCTTTATAGTTCGGACTACTATTAGGTACAATTAATGGAAATGAATTGTTCTTTCACACTAGCCGTGTGTAGGATGCACTATGAAAGGGTAGAGACAGACTGAAAAATTGAACGCCATAGCCGGGATTTGAACCAAGGTTTAGAGCGGCTGGACGGAGACCAGAAGATCCATGGTTCAAATCCCCAGCTACGGCATTGAATTTTTCAGTCTGGCTCTACCCCTTCATAACGTAACTTTATTTTCCAAAACAGGTCCAGCTTATCCAGACGTCCAGGTTAACGGGTTTTCACTGAATTAGATAGTAAAGCATTCCCTTTGGGATATAGAGAAATCCCGAAAAAACCGTAGGTCAGTAAGGTCGGCACCAAATCTCTCGGTATCTCTTTTATAGCACTGTATTTTACTATATCTCTATTTATAGTTTTAGTTTCTCTTATTACCTTTGCAGTAGCTACTGTGGCACGTATTTCGTCATCTTTGATCGTAATCATTAAGTCTCTGGAGGCTATTAGTTTTTATGGAGCGCCATTCACTGATGGCTAGGGCTGATAGGTCGCCACTGGACAACCAGAGAGCGGTGACCTGCATGGCCCGCGCTGTGCCAATGAATACAAACTAGACAAGTCCTTCCTTGCCAGCAGGCAAAAGACCTTCCTTCGTTAATTCCCTGGCTCACCTTTTTTGGCACTCAGAGAGTCCACAACGTGTCTAAAGGGCCAGGGTTCCTCTCAACTGTATTTACATCATCTATCATTGTTGTTAGGAGTTCTCTTGTGTAGTCAGAGGCGTACTAACATTACATACAGATGTGTGCAAATTATTAGACTCATTCATGACTTACTCATTTTTTTTTTTACTTTGTTTCAGTTTAGCATTCTAAATAATAGTTATTTACCACCCTAACCTATTTCAATTTGTCGTAATTCTTTTCCTTTCTATAATATGAAGCATATTCAATGAAATCTCTCTGTTAATAATAGCTGGAGGATTTTTCTTTTACTTATATTAATATGGTGGCAGCTCTGAATCAAGAGAAACCATTTTCTTCATGTCTGTTTATAAAGCTCTTTGGTGATATTGCTTTCATTTGGTGAATGTAGTAACTGAAGATTGTTAAAATTTGCCTTTATTGTGTTTTAAAGCTAATATATCCTCAGTATTTATTATTAATTTATCTCAAGCCAGTTAGCATTGTGTATCTTATCCCTAGTATTCACATTGATTCAAAAGTGAGGTTATGGGTAAAACTGCTGACTTATCCCCAAGGAAAGTAGCTATAACTGAGAGTATTTTGAAGGAAACTCTTTATTCACAACGTGAAATATCTAAGAAATTGTGTATTTCACAAAAATCTGTTAGTTGCATTAATCAAGCTTTAACATTCGGTGAGACGTTGACGTCACAAAGGGATGGAGAATGCGGGAGGAAAAGAAAGCTGTCACCAAGGATGCAAAGAAATCTTGTGCAGGTGGCAAAACAATATAGAAGAGCAACCAGCATTGACCTCAGTAGTCAACTAAAGCAGTACGGTACAGAAATATCAGCCTCAGTAGTTCGCAGAAGATTATGTGAAGCAGGTTTACCAGCACGCAGGCCTCGTAAAAAGGCTAAACTGACACCTGCAATGGCAAAAAATCGCTTAGAATGAGCCAAAGACATGCAGAAACATCCAGTGGAATTTTGGAGAAAGGTAAATAGTATGAAAATTGTATATAGCATAAAATTAAAATATGTACATGTAAATATTATGGGAATGAAATAAACAGCCTAAACTTTGTTTCTTTCATTGCTGGTTGTGTTATATTATCTTTGAGCAATTTTAAAACTCTTTAATATTAATAGAGGTTTTTATTGTTTCAGGTAATTTTCTCAGATGAATCCATGTTTGAAGTATGTGAACAGAGCAGCCAATATGTGAGAAGGACAGATAAAGAAGTATTTTCCCCTCAGTGTGTCGATCAAAGAGTAAAGCACCAAACATGAAAAATGGTCTGGAGCTGTATGTCTGTCCATGGACCTGGAAGATTATACATAGAAGCTTATTGCGGGATCTATGGAGCAGAAACAGTATAAAAGTGTATTAGAAACGAGACTATTTCCGCAAAGTAAAGAATGGTTTCCAAATGGTGATTTTGTGTTCATGCATGACAGTGCTCCCTGCCATAGAGCACAATCTGTAACCCAGTTCATCAAAGAAAACAATGTAAAAGTACTACCACGGCCGGGGAATAGCCCTGATTTAAATTCAATATAGAATCTGCGGGGTATTTTTACACAGAAACTGAAAAAATTGAAAATAACAACAGAAGTTCAGCTTATTGAGGGCCTGATAAGCATTTGGCACAGAGATGAAGAAATAAAGGAAAGGTGCTCCACCCCTGTAGAGAGCATGCCTAAACCATCAAAATGGCAATAAAGGCTAAAGGAATGCATAAAAAATACTAAGAGTTGAAAAAAATATTTTGTAAAATTATTTCTGTTAAATAAATATAAAATAAACGGTATGTGCTAAACATTTCACCATTGAGTCTAATAATTTGCACACGTCTGTATGTTTGTATGACTGGCACTCAGTAGGTCGTGAAGCCCCACCGAACTCACGCCTTCATTTGAAATTTTTCGTGGTTTCTTCCATGACACTTAGGGCATATACCACATACAAAGTTCTCCTGCCTCTCGTTTCCTGTACCCATCATCCCCTTCTGATCCTTAGGGTTGTAGGACCAAGGGAGTGTTCGTCGGGTAGCGGCTGAATGGGAGTTGATCACAAGTTCTCATACCGAAATTAGGGATTCAGTAAATTAGATATGAACATGGGGTACATCTGTCAGATGTGAACAGGATGTTAGTTTAGTAGTTTACTATGAGAAGGAAAAGCAATCATCGCGGGTGGTCCTAGGGTCGACACTTGAATCGAGGTGGCCTTTTTAACCCTCCTTTGGTAACTAATGGCCGTAACAAAAGCATACAAATGTTCGCATGTAACAAAATATGGGACTTGAGTAGGCGAATTCTCTGTGAATTACACTTTTCTTGAAAGGAACCTGACACAGCTGGACTGACCGTCCAGGAGGGCAGACGTGACTTGGGAAGGAACGTCTCTGTTCCTGCGTAAATCACGGATTAAGTGTTATCGCGTAATGAGCGCTTAACACAAAGTAACATAGATTGGCGTCCCTTGGTCACCAACTTCACGATTTATGTGATTATAAAAATAAGCAGCGATTAAACAAGTCTTTAACTTGGATTCCAGTGCCATCACTGTCATCCTTACTCCTATATATCCACGCAAACCATGAGAGAAACCTCTTGCTCAAAACTGACGCTAGACCGCGTATCACATCAATTGACATAACGTTACTAGGAAGAGGGTGGCAGTTCACTACCTGGGAGTCGAAACTTCCGCTTTAAAACCAGGGAGTCACCGCAGTAACTACGTGGGGCTTTGCAATAGGGTAATCCCTCGAGTCTACAAAGTCCCCACTTTCGGGTGTAAGTGGATACACACTTAGACGTATCAACCATCCGGGAAAACTGCCGATAACCTCACTAGCATTGGAGATACCCTTATACTTATCTCTAAGTAGTCTGGAGGGCTGTGTCAGCTAGACGTAACCAGTATTGAAAGCCACTATCCGCGAGACCAAACCAATCTGGGTCCGAGCTGGATCACTCAGCCGGTTTCGTCTATGGCCCGCATTTGGGAGGCTCGAGTTTGATTACCGTGGCCTACCCACCTGGCCCATGCGATTTTTCTGGGGGTTTTCCGAGTCACCAGGCAAATGCTGGAAAGGTTAATTACATCCCCCGAATTTTCTGTCCCTCCATTTAATCTCCATTATCATTTCACATCATATCTCAACTGGTGGTCTCTTTTAGGGTAGAAGTGTCGGCGGGTGTCTCGGCGCTGTCGTGACTCCTTGATCACCCACCCTTTATCTCCTCTCGCCTCATCCTTCCTCCTGGGAATGTCCCACTTACGGCTTAGGTACAATAAACCACAGGTTTTGGTGCCGAATTCCCTCCATAGTAATCCTAAACCTAACACAATCCTAATAGTTTCCTTTCGGTAGAGGGTCGAATATTCTGCTTGGAGTACTTCTATTATGGTCAGAAGTACCACAGAGCTAACAAACCAAAAATATAACACCTCCACCGAACAAGCGTACAGGTTAGGTTGAGCGTGAAGGAGCTACTTCCTGACTAAAACATCGACTACGTTTTCTGAAGGAACTCTAACACATTAGTCAAAGTACTCTCCACCAAGGCAGTGTAAGTCTCTGAAAGGAATGTGTTACCCTTACTCAGTAGGACAAGGACAGCGAATGTGTGTGACAGAGAACGCATGTTACACAAGGAGCAGAACCGTTAAAAATGCGCCCTAATCACTCTGTACACCAAAACCGAGAATATTGGTTCACAAAAGTAGAAGCCGTCAGAATGTTTTTGAATAGCCTGTAACTGTACTGACATGGGGTGTCATAAATTACCAAGGGAGGGTGTAGGAACCTTCTCCAATCCTCCTGCGTCTCAGGCCCTGGTGACTTCCTCTCCTGTGGTATAGTGTAGAGTCTGTTTAGTTAACGCGTGTGCAGTTCGGAGTCAAAGGAACCTGATCCTCCCGCCCACTAATGACCGTCATAAATCTATCTCCACACTTCAGAAATGGAACACTGTCATTGAGGAACAATAGCAACCCTGATTTTCTTGAAGTGACAGTCGCATGTCTACTCCACGTGGAGCCTCAGTTGCCAAAGTTCCAACTTCCAGTTGATCTGTTTCATTGCGTGCAGAAATTCGTTGTGTGTCACGATATGCAGACCGTGGGAGGGAAATGCAGTGGTAAATGCAAATGAAGTAGTAGATTACTTTCAGTGAAGTGAAGATAATCAAAGTGATGACAATAGTGTGAATAACTGGGTCGAGATATGTTACTGGAGAAGCCTCAAAAAACAAAGTTATTACGTGAACTGTTTCTAAGCAAGTTCAAGCGCTTGTTTTGAACACATTTAAATATGTGCTGACAAATAATTTTGGTAAGGGGTCGTGCAATGAACCTGATGATATATTCTGGGTATTCACAGAAATACAGTAAGAAATATTGTGACGATAGGAATACCAAAGACGCCGATCAAGTGTGAAAGCAAAAGGAAACGTTTCTCCAAAGTAGATAATTTCACATGCGTTTTAGTTCGTCGAGAAATTTATAGATTCTATGCAAAAGGGAGAGCGCCCGCCTTAGGCGAATTGGTTGCACATTTGCAAGAAATTTGTAATTTTCCTTATGGGCACTGCACTTTGCGCGGTCTCCTAAAGGAGCTGTGTTTCAAATACCGCACTTTGAATAAGTTAAGGGTTTCTATGGAATCCAGTAGAATTGTAGCTTGTCAAAACTAAGGAAGTTAAGCAGTAATGGACATAAGATAATTTATTTAGACGAAACCTCGTACGATACACATGACGTATCGAGAAAGGTGGCAACCTTGCAGAAAGGACTGCGAGAAGGAGGGTCTGTCTTGTAAAACGATTATAAGGGTTCGTCAACGGCAGAGGCTGACGTGCACACGCGTTAACTAAACAGACTTTACGAGGGTCGGCTTATAAATCTGGGGCCTCACATAGAGATGGCGCCACTGGGCCAGTTGAGGATAGCATCATATAGTTTAACTATAGGCTAGCTTGTATTCATAGTTACAGTTCTATAGCTTGTTTAATTTTGAACGACAGCATTTTAAACAAGACAAGTGTAGAGGTTTCACGAAAATTGAGGATTTGGAAAAACGAGCAGTGATTAAAAACTTTCATTTGAAAGTCTTAAGGCCTAAAAAAATCAAGGAGGAAATGGAAAGTACACTAAAAGACACTGCCCCTTTATATACAATAATTAAAAGGTGGGTTGTAGAGTTTAAAATGGGACGCACGAGCACTAGTGATGTGTCTCGCTCTGGATGTCCTGTGGAAGTCACAACTCCAGAGATTATTGAAAAATGCATCCTTTGGTACTGGAAGACCGCAGATTAAAGTTTTTTGAATTAGCAGAGGCTGTAAACATATCAAAAGAACGTGCAGGTAATATTTTAGGTAATGTTTTGTGCTTTCACAAGGTTTGTACAAGATGGGAGCCACGTTTGTTGACACCTGATCAAAAGTTGCAAAGAAAAACTGTTTCTGTTAAGAATTTGGAGCTACACAGAAAAAATCCCTGTGCATTTTTAAACGGTTTATTATGATGAACGAAACTTGCATACATTACTACACTCTAGAAAGTAAATCACATTCAAAAGAGTGGATTGTGCCAGGTGAGCCAACTCCAAAAAATGCAAAGTCAATTTTATTAGCTAACAAATTTATGGTGAGTGTTTTTAAGGATGCACAGGGAATTATTTTTATTGATAAGTTGGAAAAGGGTAAAAGCACACTGGTGACTACTACGCAAGCTTACTGCAACGTTTGAGTGTTGAGGTGAAAAGAAAAGGTACCTCATTTGATAAAGAAAAGATCTTGTTTCTTCAGGACAATGCTCCGACCCATTGTTCAGTCATTGTAATAGGAAAATGTGATGATTAAAGTTCGAATTGCTTGTACTTCGACTCTATTCGCCAGATCTAGCACCCAATGACTACCATCTGTTCCCGAACCTCAAAAAATTTATTGTAGGGCGAAGATTTCACAGCAACGAGGAGGTCATTGATGCGATAAAGAACTATTTTGAGGACCTTGATAAATCGCACTATGGAGAGTATTCTCGCCTCGGTTCGAACGGATTTCTTGAGAACATCAATTTTCCCTAGCCTTTTTTTTGTACACTCTTGTTTTTAGATACCCCCACAAGAAAAAAATCCGGTGAGGTTAGGTCAGGGGATCTGGGGGACCACAGACCCTTTGAGATTATTCGATTATCAAAGAAACTGGTTACAAGTTCCATGGCGTCATTAGATGTATGGCACGTTGCTCCATCTTTCTGGATATAACCTTCTCTCAATTCGATATTATCTCCGTAGAACTTCAGAGAATATGGTGAGACGAGTACAAACATGTATACATGCTGGTGGAGGACACTTCCAACATTTTCTCTGAGAGGTAAATAGTGTAATGTAATCTCCCAATTGTGTATTATATTTTCCCAAAGTTGCACGTGTGTCCTATTATTGGTTCAGGTTTATATGGATCGCACTATATCTGAAAAGAGACTTATTGGTCGTGAATTTATTCAACAGCAGAACAACGATCCTAAATGTGCCTTAAGTTGTGTAGAGGGTTATCAATAGAAAAGACCAATGTATGGAACTGAAAAATATGATTTGGCCAAATCAATCACCTGATAATCACCTAATAATCAAATGTTGAAAATATGTGGAATAGTTGACAGATCTGTTGGAGTGTAATATTTGCAAAGACACTACACAATCTTAACTCCAGAATGCCAACAGAGTTTTTATAGAGGCTCTGAGAGAAAAAGGTGGACACTTTGAAGAGGCTGAAATCTGTGCCATATTGTAGTTAATACCAGAGAGTAATAATATTAATTTAGGAAGTTTTTGTAATTTGTACTATGTGTTTATACGAGGGCTGATCAACAAAGACTGAGACTGATTTTTTTTTCCTGAGATATTTTTTACTGCAATCCAATGTTTACATGACCTTTTTCAAAGTAGTCTCCTCCTAATTCAATGGACTTTTTATAGCGTCTCTGCCAGTTCTTGAATACGTGCTGCAGACCATTCTTTGTCAGGTCCTTGAGAATCGCCTCACTTTTCTTGAGCACTGCTTCAGAGTTCTCCAATCGAATACCCCTAAGCTTTGATTATTATCACCGGTGTTGAGTCATAGCTGCATCATTATAATCCTGAAGGAAAACAAGCCAGCACAATATGGAAATCGCCAAGTTCTCCAACACCAAAATGGCAAAAGTTGTTCCATTTGCAGGGAAATTGATGGTGATCACATTTTTTACTGTAATGGAATGATTTACCAGCATGCAGTTCCTCCTCACACTACTGTTACAGCAGCATACTACACGTCAGTATTGGCTACACTGAGGAAGCACATTGCAAAGAAACGACCAGAGCTTTCTCGGACTGGAGGTGACTTCATCATGACAGTGTACGGCCTCACGTCGCAAATCAAGTCATACAGTTTCTGGCTCGATTCAACATTAAATTGTGTACCACATCCACCTTATAGCCCCGATCTTGCACCCTGTGACTTTTTCTTATTCCCATCACTAAAGGCAAAGCTTAGGGGTATTCGATTTGAGAACTCTGAAGCAGTGCTCATAAAAGTGAGGCAATTCTCAAGTACCTGACAAAGAATGGTCTGCAGCACGTGTTCAAGAACTGGCAGAGACGCTATAAAAAGTGCTTTGTCGCAGGAGGGGACTAGTTTGAAAAAAGATCATGTAAATATTGAATTGTAGTAATAAACATCTGTGAAAAAAAATCAGTCTCAGTCTTTGTTGATCAGCCTCGTACATTAAAGTATTTAATTCTTTTCACAGGTGATAGGAAACTTTTGACTGGTAGTTTAAATTTTGAACGAAGTACGCCAGGCGGTAAAACCACACAAAATTTTGTTCCAGTGGAGTCCATGCACTTCCTAAACGCTGGAGGACGTATGTTGAACTCATGGAGACTATGTACAAAAGTGATAGACTTCTCTTCCACTTTTGTTCAATAAATTAAATTAAGCTTGTCATTTGACTCCCCCTCGTTGCATTGCTATAGGCAAAGTAGGTAGGTACCAGTTTGTAGTAAAGAGGGTTATTGAACCGAAAGGATTTAACTTGGCAAACGTGCCAGATTAGTTGGCCAGGATAAGAACATCTGACAGCGATATAAGGAAACATTTGCCATTGCTCTCAACCAGAACTAATACCATCTCACCTTTTATTTCCATATGCTCGTCTACTTTTTCTTCTTTCAGATTTCTTTTCTGGTCTATTCTTCATCTCTTCATCCTGCCTTTCATATTTAAATAATGCTCTCTCCTCGTGTTCCTTTGTCTTATAACTTTCAATTTTCAACAATTCTGTTTTAGGGAAGGCAGAAGTGGTATTACCAAACTCTGTATATATCATAGGCACAGGCAGGATTTTGTGGTGACAATTATTTATAAAATTCGCATTAATAATTTTAACTGGTGGTGTTTTGTGAAGAATATTTTACCATAAATTCTCAATAATTTCGCGCAAAATTTCAGGGAGAATTGATGAGTAATGGCATTGCTGAAATGACAAGTAACAGGTAACTAGAGTAACACAACTGTTAAAATCCCTTATTTTTCAAATTAAAATATTGTATTTGAAATAAGCAGACAGTGGTAACATGATTAAGATCAAACATCACACATCAGACAGCATAATATCAGAATTGCCACCTAAGTGTGGAAAAAGTACCGAGGAATATCTTGAAGTATCGTTCGATGTTGATACCATGTACAGAGGTCGACAGAAGTATTGGAATAATATAACATGTAACATTGCACGTACTATAAATACTGTAATATTTACTTGGCAGCGTTGAATTGTTAAACATGTAAACATTAACCTTTTGTGTCTCAGAAAAAATATTTAAACTATCACTTTACATGTATTTATTACACAATCTGTACTGTATTTACTCTATTGTCCCTATTATTGGAGGACATAAGTATTCGAACGTACCCGATCGAACAGAGAGAAAGGTGGTCGGAAGTACCCTACACGCCTCTACCACATAGCATTTGTGTTTATGCTATGTCTCGAGAGAGCGTGTTCAAAGTTATTCAGCTGATTGTGAACTCACAGGTAATATGGGACGTAAACGTAAGGAGACAACGGTGACAGAGAAGAATATCATGATAAATATGTACAAACAATACAAGTCTCTCTCTGACATTGCCAAAACCATTAACAGAAGCAAAATTACAGTGTTCTGCATAATTCAACGCTTCAAACAGACAAATATTGTTGTCAATAAACTTAAAATGGCGCTCTTTCTATTCTCACCACCAGAGACAAAAGGCAAATAATAAAAATGGTGAAGCAGTATCCGAGTCACTGCATATGAGATTAGAGGTTGTGATGAGCAATATTCTGGCACTGTGGTTCACACTAGAACAATTGAACGGGTTTTAAATAGTACTGGGTACAATGTCCGCGTTCCTAGCAAGAAACCATATGTTAATAAGGTGAATAAGAAAAAGCGTATAGAATTTGGTGAAACCAACAGAATTCTGGGATAAGTTTCTCTGGTCTGACGAGAGCAAATTCTGGTTATGCAAGTGATGGACGTCTTAAAGTGTGGAGACTACCCAATACAGAATGGGAACCGAAGAACGTGGTAGCTACAGTGAAACATGGTAGCAGTATTGTGATGGTATGGGGCTGTAGAGCTTCATCTGGCTTTGGGAAGCCCACCTCGGTAGCGTGGTGGTAGATTGTCTGCCTGAGTTCAAGAGGTCCCGAGTTCGAATCTCGGTCAGTGTGAGTTACCTGGATAAGGCTTCTTCCGGGGTTTATCCTAGAAGACGAATGTCGGGTAACTCTAAGCTCTATGGACCCTGAGCTCATTTGAGCATCATTTTACCCATTCCATTCATCGTCCGATATGACTTAACGTTGGAGTAGGTAAAATTACAAAAAAAACAACAACAAATAAATAAATAAACAAACAAACAATCAATCTGGCTTTGGGGAACTGCTGTTCATAGATGGGATCATGGACAAATTTGAATACAAGAGGATTCTTGAAAACAATCTTAAAAAGAGTGCAGAGAAGCTGGGATTAGGGCATGATTGTTACTTCCAGCATAACAATGATCCGAAGCATACTGCTGAAATTGTAAGGCTTTGGATCGTGTACAACACTCCTCATACTTTGAAGACATCGCCCCAATCTCCAGATTTAAATCCTATACAGAACATGCCCGCCTTGGTAGCGTAGATGGCAGCGTGTTTGCCTCACGTTCAAGAAGTCCCGAGTTCGAATCTCGGTCAGGGTGAGTTACCTGGATAAGGCTTTTCCGGGGTTTTCCCTTATCTTGAAAGACGAATGTCGGGTAACTCTGAGCTCCATGGACCCCGGACTCATCTCAACATCATTTCACCCATTTCATTCAACGTCCGATGTGACTTAACGTTGGAGGACGTAAATTACAAAACAAAAACAAAAAATCAAAAACAAAAAAAAACTATACAGAACATCTGGAAGGAACTAGAGGAGCGTGTGAGGAAGCATCACATCAGAAGCAAGGACCATCTGAAAGAACTTCTTCAAACGGAGTATAGAGATATGGACTCTTCAGTGACTAATCAACAATACAGACAATGCCCAAACGATTATCAGCAATAATTCAAACAAAGGGGATGATAACTAAATACTAGCTGTCCTCTGTTCGAATACTTATGTCCAGATGTTGAATAACCGTTTTATTTCTTCTTGTAGGGCAAATTAGTTTCAGTTGCTATTTATGTAAGTTTATATCGTACCAGTTGTATTTACGTATGCTTACTCTGTACAGCTTTAAAATAATATAAGTAATAAATATGTTTACGTCCGAATACTTATGTCAGCTTCCGTAGGTGTCGTGAGTATCGAGATATCACAAGCATCTAGGACCTATCCTAAATTTTAACTTTACAAATTTCCAGTGTTCATTTGTAAATTGTATTTGTTTTGTTTCGATCTTTCCGGACACCATTCTCTCGCGCTGAACCTCTAATCTTAGTTCAAGGTGCATGAACACGCTATGCAATTCTCGACAAAGTTGCTAATCCAGGTGTGCAACTGTCATGTTTTGGTTCCGTACCCTCCTCCTACGGAGGTAATGCGTGCCGATAAATAAAACTCACTCGCTCCATATAACATTATAATATATAATAAGAAGAACAAGATTATCTTGTATACCATGACCGTGGATTGTATGGGTCAGTGACCGTGTCCACAGGTCGCCGAACTATCGCATCTTAGGTCCGCTTTAGACTTTCACTAAAATGACAATATCCATTTTTTGTACATGTTCACAGTAATTAATAATATCCACTCTGATTTTAAAGCACAAGTACTCAATACTCACTTAACAGAAAGCTGTCGCTTTTTCCCCCTGGACTATCTATGTTAAACTCAGCTTATATTGATCAGTTTTGTATTTGTTCACTATTTTTATACGTCGCTGTAACATATTGTGACAGCGAAGGGAAAGCCTGCCTCTGTAGCGTGTCTGCTTCACGTTCAAGCGGTCCCGAGTTTGAATCTCGGCTACCAAGAGTTATGTGAATAAATTATTTTTCCGGATTTCCCTTATCCTTAAAGATAAACGTCGGATAACTCTAAGCTCTATGGACCTTGGACTCATTTGAACATTATTTCATTCATCGTCCGACATGACAACCATTCGTTGGTCGTGCATATATCTGTAAGATACATGGCCGAAGTTTGTTTCATTATTATGGCAATAAATAGAAGTAAGGGCTTGCCGAGCCAGGACATCTTCCATCAGACCTTTGTTATTGTTTCCTCTAAGTTTCAACCATTTCTTCTCAACGCTAAGTTTGCAAACGAGGCAAACGTCATCAGATACATCGCGCCAACTCACGTTACGCATTGTCGTCGCTATCGGATTCATCCATGTCATTGCTAGAGAATGCTGATATAAGTGGTTGCCTTGTTGCAAGAGTGCCTTTCTTTATTACTGTGAATCATAAGTTTGAAAATGAATAGAGTGTATGATTTAGAAAATTCTGAATATTTGGAGGAGGTAGTTCGCCTATTTTCGATGGTGATGCGCTCACAATGGAGGATAAGTTTGTAGAAACTGATTCCGAATATGAAGGCATAACTGAAACACGATGTGTGGACTCATGATGTTGATGAAAATGAAAGTAATAAAGTGCTAGAATATGACAAAAATTACTATTTTGTTGAGTACAAAAGACACAACATGACTTTTTTTTTATTTTTGTAATTTTACGTCCTCCAACGTTACGTCATATCGGACGGTGAATGATATGGGTGAAATGATGCTCAAATGTGTCCAGGGTCCATGGAGCTTAGAGCTACCTGACATTCGTCTGTAAGGATAAGGGAAAACCCCGGAAAACCCCTTATCCAGGTAACTCACCCTGACCGAGTTTCGAACTCGGGACATCTTGAACGTGAGGCAGACATGCTACACAAGACGATAACGATGAAGATGTTGATGATGATGGTAATGATTAATAATAATAATAATAATAATAATAATAATAATAATAATAATAATAATAATAATAATAATAATAATAATAATAATAATAATAATAATAATAATAATAATAATAATAATAATAATAATAATAATAATAATAATAATAATAATAATAATAATAATAATAATAATAATAATAATAATAATAATAATAATAATAATAATAATAATAATAATAATAATAATAATAATAATAATAATAATAATAATAATAATAATAATAATAATAATAATAATAATAATAATAATAATAATAATAATAATAATAATAATAATAATAATAATAATAATAATAATAATAATAATAATAATAATAATAATAATAATAATAATAATAATAATAATAATAATAATAATAATAATAATAATAATAATAATAATAATAATAATAATAATAATAATAATAATAATAATAAAATAATAATAATAATAATAATTACAACTTATATTTTAATTCAAGTAAGGACGGAAAAAATGGAGAAGCAGTCCTTGGAAGGTAACACAGGCTCCGCCCCATAACATACTAAACTGCCTGGAATTGTGGGGAATGTATGAAAACTGAACTTGACTGCTGGAAACTTTGCGTCAGTGATGATATTCTGCATCTAATTGTGCAATACACCAACAGACGCAGAGATGATTTCAAAGTGAAATATGAACGTGAGAGTGGTTACAGACACACAGACGTAAAACAAATGAAAGCCTTTATTGCATTATTATACCTTGCTGGTGTGTTCCGCGGAGGACGCCAAAATATTCACGACTTCTAGACAACAGATAACCTTGGTGTTAATATTTTCAGAATGATTATGTCCGAGAAACGCTTCCGATTCATAATAAGGTACATTCGTTTTAAAACAATTGAAAACAGATACTAAAACACGATTAACGTCATATGTATCCAGCTGATACATGGCGAATAACGCCGTCACGAAAGTTGACGCACCCAACGGTAGGTTAAGATTACAGGAACGTAATATAAGAAAGAATGATTTAATTCTATTATCGCTATTAATGATAAATAATATAGCTATTAATGCTAAATACAACTTAAATTCATTAGCACATGAAATCAGAACCTTGCTTCAATACCATCCAGGACATAATTGCATGGGATGGCTTAAAGGACACAGTGGAATTTTAGGTAACGAGAGAGCTGATTACTTGCTAAGAAGGCTGCAGAATCCAATCTTCCTGTGACATACCCTTTATGTCCTATTTCTACTGTAAGGAGAATAATACATCAACATATTCTTGAAGAATGGAACCAACAATGGCTAACAACTCAAAATGGAAGTTTAACAAAAACATTATTTTTCTCTAGTGTATATGGCAGAGGAAAATGTGAAACTCTTGTTTCAAATTTTGTTTTGACACAATTTTTAAGTGGACATGGTAAATTTGGTGAATACTTATCACGCTTTCACTTAACATACAACCCCGGATGCATGTGTGGTGAAGAATTTCAAACTGTGGTTCATCTCCTTTTCTGTTGTCCCATTTTCTGGGGAGAAAGACAAGAATTAGTATTCAAGCTAGACTCTCTAGGAACTGAATTTTCTGCTCCGCTCACATCTTTGCTAATGAAGCCACAAAAGTATAAGTACTTCATGATGTTTATAAACTCAGTGTTTAAACGTCTGAAATAGTTTAAATTAATATTCATTAGATTAAAAAATCATTTCTCTTCTAGGATTTAAAATAGTTTTGTTGAAATTGTATATTTT